>JBBPCS010000023.1:1963877-1974078 GCA_037974645.1 Hollardia meadi
GTGTTGGGGGGGGGGGGGGGGGTACAGGCGGAGCACAGGCGGAGCACATCAAGAGTGAATGTGTCCTTTTTCCTGCATGCTAATTCCTCCCTACAGGGCGGACATTCCTGCAGTGTGTGTGTCTGTGTATGTGTGTTGTCCTCTACATTCCCTCCCAGCGTCCGACACAGACCCCCAAGCAGAGCAGAATTCCAAGGAAATTCCTCTGTCATGTTGTTTCACAAGGTGGACAAGCATTATTGTTGGAGAATTCCCACCCAGGCACTGGTCTCTATCACACACACACACACACCCATCCATCCATCCATCCATCAGGAGTGTCAGTGCGACACAAACAGAACAAAAAGAACAAGAGGAATTCCCCTTTTTGTTGACTTTATTTACACAGTGGAGGTCGGGATACAAGAATGAAAAATGTCGCTGGATTACATTTGGCGCCTTGTCAACATGCTGTTCAAACATTTATGGAACAACACTTTGAATATTATTTCTTTATGACTCTAAATTTCTCTTAATGTCAAGACACATTGCTGTAACAGCACCGGAGCATGCCGCCATGACAGACGAGACTTCTTCACATCAACATGCATTAACAGAAACAATTCACGAGGCAGTTATATTACCCATCATTCAAATGGGCTGCTATACAGTTCTACTTTGTTTCTCCGCTAACACATTCTTTGCTTTAAATGAAACGAATAAGCATATTTTGTTTACAAACATTTATCAGTGCTGGTGAGGATTTCTCCGGATATTAAATTAAAGTGAACACAGGCAAACCATCTTTGGTCATCAACACTTCCTCTTCCTAAATGGACAAAGTGGCTGTTATTCATCCAACTTTGTCATTTTTAAATCAGATTACGTGGTATTTAAGAGATGAAAGTTTTGTACTAGTTAACATCCTCCAAACAACATCCACTTATATTTTCTTTCCATTTGACGTCCCCCGTCTGACAGTGCAATTGGCCCCCAAACTGACATTCATTTATTCGATATACCGCTATTCATCGCCGTTAACTTAACTTATGTAGATCTTAAATAAATATTAAATATTTTCAGTGGTTTTTTTTTGCTTATCACGATGTCAGAGCTAAGTTGCTGCTACTACAAACAAAATGCAGCTTTTTCTCCAGCTAACACAATGGCTTCAATTGACTGATGAGATGTTTGATGAACGCTGAAGCCTCCATGCTACTTTTACATATACAACACATTGATATCATTGCCAACTGATAAGATAAACTTTAATAGCCTAATAGATGAATTTACTTCACATTGTTGGCAGATACTGTCCTGCATATTGTGAAAAAGTTGGCATGGAATTACTGCATGTGTGTACTGAAACAGAGAGGCAGTGATGTGTTTATCAAAGGTACTTTTATTAGTCACATCCATTGAGAACCATCCATCCTCCTGACGCCGTCTGATGATGATGATGATGATGGTGATATCGAGTGTGTGGCGAGTGTAAACCACATCTCAAGCATATATCCTGTGTTGTTTGTTCATCGTTAGTGTTCAGGGCTGAGTGGCGGACGGATGTCCAGCGTTCTCGATGAGCTGTCCTCTCCGACCACCTCGAGGCGCAGACTGGGCGTGCTCCGCTCCTCCTGGTCCTCCGACTGGACAGACAGACGCAGGGTGCAGCCTTTGGGCAGCAGCTCCTGCTCGTACGCCGCGGCTAACTGGTTGACGACCCGCCGCTCAACCTGAGGGACCGGTGACGAGGTTAGTGGTAAAATGAGTTTAGCAGATTGGATGTAAAGCGGTAAACTGGTTTGCCTACAGTAATGTATAAGTTGTAGGGCCCATAGTCTCAAATAATTTCCTGTTTTGAAAAATTTGTTACTTATGTTCATGACTATTTCAGTTGCAAATTAATTGTTTTCTACATGTGCTGTTCTTGATAAAGTAAAGCTCAAATATCTGCAGACTGAGAGAATATTATGCTACAACTGACACATGAACAATGTCAGACTTCAATATAGATTTATCTGCTTATTATTTATTGATTAATTTAGTCCATAAAATGTCAAAACTGAATAATTTCATCCCACTTTGAGCCAACACTCGTTGATACGACAACAGTCAGAGGTAGTTCCTGCTCGCTCTACTGGTCTGCTGCTGTGACTTCAGATCTAAGTAATGAAACTGGTGAGGAAAATGTTCTAATAACTGATAAGAATGATGTCAGATACCACAAAAACAAGACCCAGATTCCAAAAAAGACTGCATTCAATACCTTTTACGGCCTTGAGAAGAGATAATACAATTTCAAGCCTTTTAAGTCTTTTAAGACAACCTGGTGTAGCAGTCTGGGTGTTACCTCATGTTTGATGGAGCGTGCTCCGTAATGCATGTTGTACCCGCCCGCCAACAGGTCCAGAACCGGGCGATCCCACTGAAGAGTGATGTCATGACGCTGCTTAGCCTGATGACAGGGAAAAGGGGGGAAAAAATAGAGAAAGACAAGAAGAGGTTAATTGGGTGTGCCGGTGACAAGAGCATCATGAACAGTCAAATCAGAAAGAGAGGATGGTGGCGGAGACCGATAGGAGTAATGAGATGGGGAGAAAGAGACAAATGTGGAGGCAGAGAGGAGATACCGTCACGCAGAGTGTCTGTCAGTGTTAATCAACAGGCCCTTAATGCGCTTTAATCAAACATCAGTCAATAGCAGCGATCAGAGCTGCTCATTTAGCTACCAATGTTAATGCTACATTCAATAAATACAATGCCACGCGTTTCTCCAGAGATATAAACACTAATAATACAACATTAACAATGTCGTATTAAGGCAATTATGATAGCACTAACCATTTAATTTATTCAACACAAGTGAGCGACAAAGAAAAGGCTCAAGAGGATTCTGGAATAATAAGATTCCTGCTGTAAGCACCGCTGCCACGGACAGATAGTTATTAGGAGACATGCACACTTAAAACATTAAACACAAGAAGAACACCAACAAAAAGATAACACACACACACACACTACACAGAGCAACATTCAAACGCACACTCATGAGTCAGGTCCCTATCAGTTGCCTGCAGGGCCCATGTAGGCTGTCAGGACACCAGCTGTAATATTAATAATTAAATATTGATGAAGGCTCCACATGTTAAACACTGTAATCATATTATAGTGAGTAGTAGTGGCACATAATATTGATCTGTGTGTGTTCCTGCACAGCTCAGCGGCTGCAGGACGATGTGGGTAGAGCCTTACGGTCCCGCTGGAGGACACTGACGTTATAAATGTTGGGTACTGTGAAGACGAGCCTCCGAATCCTTCTGATACACAAAGAGAGGCTGCTGCTGGATTAGCCATATTTTCTTCTACAGTACAGTATAAGACAATAATGTGACGAGCCTGTTTGGAAGCTCAAGACATGTTGCCTCAAAGAATACATATTATAAAGAAGGGTCAGGACAGGCTGGTAGTGTGATATACAAACTGCACTTAACAGAAACAATTTATGTTCATATCAGCCATAATCCACATCATCAAGGATTCTGAATCAGATGGCAGCTGCTAACAGGTTGTTTTTTTTCGTACACTGGGATGTGCCCATACACACACTGTTAAGTACCTTCTTGGCCCAGAAGCTGAGCTCTTTGCTGACCAGCTGTAGCAGCTCGGAGTGACAGAATGGCAGGAAGTATACAATTTCATTGATCCGACCGAGAAACTCGTCCCTCCGGAAATGAGCCTGGGGAGGAACCAAAGAATTAACAAATTCGAACTAGAGCAGAAAAACACAAACAGCTCAACTGCAAGATTTATCTGTAATTACACTGAAACAAGGCAGGTTTTATGTGTGTTTATGTGTGTGTTACCTTCAGGATTGGTCGAATCACAGATTCTTTAAACTGCTGGGAGATTTTGATGTCATCACTTTTCTGGACGTCCTCTGGGGAAAAACACAGCATCAACATTAACGTAACTTTAGATTTTATTCACCTGTAGTTCCAAATCAATGGCTAAAATGTTCATCCCAATTATATTACTTCTTTACTACTTATATTACTTCACATCATATTATGACCCAAATTGAAACTACAGCAACTCATTAAATGTAAAAGTAATGTGTCAAAATGGGTTTTTGTGAGTTTCCATGTGGGGACTAATACTGTAAAACATAATGTGAGGTTCATTTTGCAGCAGTCTTGTCTGTGTTTTGCATTTTATACACAAGTTAGTGTTTTTCTCTCACCGAGGTTGTCGGCCAGCTTTCTGCGGCTGACCTGCTCAGCTTCCTCTCGAAGCTGCAGTGCATGCTGGGCGATTTCATCACTTGCGACGTTAGATGTCATGATGAAGATGGCATCTTTACATTCGATGGTCTTCCCCTTACCGTCTGTGAGACGACCCTGACACAGTTCATGAACGTTACGTTTGTAAATGTTTTATCAAACAGAAACACCGGACGAATTCATCTTCATGCAGGTACATTTATGCTCTTCTCTGTGTGTTTGTATACACACCTCATCAAAGAGCTGCAGCATGATAGTAAGAACATCAGGATGGGCCTTGTCTACTTCATCAAATAGCACAACGGCGTTGGGACACGCCTTCAACAGCTTGGTCAGTTGACCCCCTTCCTCATGTCCCACGTATCCCGGCGGGGAGCCGATGAACTTGGCCACCTAAGTTCAAAATAACAATTAAAGAATGTAAAAAGCATTGAGCCTGGTTCACACTCTAATTCTTTCTGTTGCTGCAAACTGTGCAGAAATCCACGAAAAGTTAACAGTGAATGAAAATACTCGAACGTTGTAACATAATGCAACTCTGATTCACTGATTAAATGTATTCATCACCAAAGAAGAGCAGAACAGGGCAAAAACAACATTAATTTTGGTTTACTGATCCATTATGAGTACATAAACAGAATTAATCCAATTTGTCATTGCAGCAGAGAGATGCAACTGTAACAGATACTCTCGCTTGAAATGAATGTACCTCTGTTACAGCAACACATTCAACACACTCACATGTTTGGAACAAGTAAAAAGTATCTTACCTCATGTTTTTCCTGGAACTCAGACATGTCCATACGGATGAAACCCTGCAACCACATGATGAATTAACCTCCATGCAACTAATAGTTACAACACTGGTGTGTGCGTGTGCAACGCTACATCAAATACCTTTTTGATGTCCTTGTGCATGTAGCGAGCCACCTGTTTGGCCAACTCTGTCTTTCCTGTGACACCCGCCATCAACCAGACAAAAACAGAAACATCATTCAATTATTCAACTTCAAACTTCCAACTTCCAAACTGCTTCCATTTAATTATCTTTTTTTTGCAGTACATCAGTATGCAGAGATTTCAGGAACTCTGGAAAAACAAACACACTCATTTCAGACAGAAAGACGAAATCCCTCTCTCCTTCTCTTGGTGCTGGTCTGAATCCCAGTGCCTCCCCCTCTGCAAAGCGTTCAATCATCTCCTGCTCTCCTGAAGCACACATTGTTTGTCAGTAAAATATTCTGCATATAAATGCTCATATACGATATTGATGTCTTGTGTCTGGTATGCATATGATGTGCGTGCGTGTGTGTGTGTGTGAAAGGCTGTGTGTGTGCCTGTGTCTTGTTGCCGTGTTTAATATTGATGTCTCATGGCCACTGTTTGTCGCTGAAGGCAACAGAGAATATGAACACCGTCTCTTCTTCATCTATCTCTCTGGACTGTCATTTCACCATCTCCCTCTTTTTCAGCCATCCATCCATCCCTCCCTCCCTCCATCTCCCTCTTTCCTTCACTCTAACACACACAATCACACTTCATCTTGCTGCTGTTTTAAGAACATTTAAGCTTTACTCTAAACTCAAGATGCCTTTTAATATCTGCTGACAGAGTTGATCTAAAACTCCATCATAAGGTATGATGTGCAACGACGGTCCCTTAAACTGTGAATATTGCAGTTATGTGGTCGACATGTTGGACAGTGTCCTCCAGTATATGATATGCATGGGTAGAGGTCTATGTGTTTGTAGCACAAAGGTCCAGACAGAATTTAGACAGTCCCACCGTCCCCAGTGAATATCATTAATTGAAACTGCTGGCTGCTGCTGTTCTTCATAGTGCTGGTATGTAGTAGTAGAAAGTACAGTAGCCTTTGTGGGAGGGACTAAACTGCCAAGTTGAGTCAGACGGGCTGTGAGATCTAAAATGTTTGCAGTTGCTGTCGTTCGTATCTGCTCATGATATATAAAACTGCATGTAACCACAGAATAAATTCACCATATTAATAAACCCATTCTTTTCCAATTCTGCTCCTCCCACTGTATAAAAAAAGGCCAAAATATCCCGGATACGAGCGCTGCCATCTTACACTGGTGACATCATTTGGAGCCAGAGTCTGCGAAGTAGTGATCGAGCGGTGGAGTGAGTTCCTGCCCATACACCCGCCCGATTCAATCACGAATACGACGTTTCACCCCCTTTTATAGCATTAAAACCAAACTGATCAGGAAGGAGCTGTCATGTCGGCCATCTTTATTTTCAGGTCCAATATTCAGCATTTTTCGATTATTGGCATCTTTTTTTGTATGATTTTGATTGTATGATTAATTAATTTAAAAATGGGCTCTGATGTAGTCACCTCTCTCTGTATGCTGTCACCTCTCTATGGTCTCATTCAATATCCCATCCAAAGCACTATCTATCTAATTGGTTACACGTCACAAGTATTAGCCTATCAACACTAAATAATCTGAACCTGTACAGTAAATATCAAATAAATATAGTAGAATAAAAAGTACAGTAGTACTGTGGAAGCATAAAGTAGCAGAAGATGGATCTCATGTAAAGTACAAGTATCTCAAAATTGTACTGAAGTACACTAAGAGTTTTATTTTCACAGCAAATGTGTATTGGTTCCAAATATATATCTTGGTCTCCTTAATTACTAATAATCTGTAATGGCCCTGAAAAAAAAAGATAGACAAATCAGTTGATTTCTAATTTTTACTCACGCAAAATGTCCTTGTTCATTAAAAATAACAGTAGAAAGCAACTGGATCAAGTTGGAAACACAACTAACAAAAAGCTGACTGTTACTGTGCTGGTTGTAGGAATGGTACACGAGCTTCGTCAAGGAGGCACTTCTTTCTCTTCATCAAATACAGCACCTCTTTTCAACTTTAAATCAAAATCTTAATAAAATCGAGATTCTTGCAATTCATTAATTCAATAGGAAGATGTGAGAAACGGTCAAAAAAACTCTAAATTGTGACACCTTGGAGACAAACTAATTTAGTGGATACTAAATGGAGTTTCTCCAATTTGTCTTTTACAATGTGACACGCGTGCTTTTGTAGTTTTGTGTATTTTGTTCCTTTTGAAATCAGTAGAGTGTCAGGAGGAAAATACACTCCATTCAACAAACTTAAGAAACTTAACTTAGACAAGTGTTCTGTTTATTTTGGCAGCTACTTTTAGGAAACTGAAGAGAGGCTGTTGGGGTTTTTTTTTGCCATCACTTCAAGGAGGTGCTGGGTGTGAAAGATGAGAGTGATTTACCAATTCCCGATGAGCCAAGAAAGAGGAATACGAGAGGATGCTCTTCGTCGTACCAGCCGTTCTCCTTCCTCCTGATGGCTACAGAGAGCAGATAGAGGGGAGAAAGAAAAGGAGGGCTATTATTTCACTCATTTGCATTTGTTGACTTTGCTTTCGCAGTTGACCTGAGGGCGGCGGGTATCCCAGAAACTATGATAAAAGAGTGAGAGAGCAGGGATGAGAAAAGGGTCAGAGACATTTGGTGGAAAAAAAAAGGAAAAAGAAGAGAGAAAACAGAGCAAGAGAGCCAGATGAGAGACCTCCAGAAAGCTACCCACAATGCCCCTCTTCCCCCCTCAGTCAGTGGGGCCATTAGCCAGCAGTAATTGTGTTAGCCTTCCTGGCGCGGCCATGGCAAAATCAGTTTAGCATGGATCGCAACCTCACACACACATGCGCACACACACACGCTTGCTAAAAGAGGAGTGCCTAGCCAACTCTGCCATCACCCCAGCAACCACACTCACACACATGACGATGAGGTGCGTCGGAGGAGAGTAAAGAGTATATTTGGCCGAAGAAGCAGACACTGGCACAAACTCATCCAAATCTGAAGCTGCTGAGAGGCCGCGGCCGAAACCAGAGCCATAGATTAGCAGGGGTGTCGTCAACAGGACCAACACAAGTCACCGTCTTCCTGGTTCGCACTGTTGCTTTGAGCTAAATGGCCCCCGGGTTTTGGCCTTCCTGTGTGGAGTCTGCATGTTCTCGCCCTGTCTGTGGGGGGTTTTCCAGTCCAAAGGCACACATTTAAATCAATTGGAAACTCTAAATTTCTGGGGATGATTGTCATAGTGTTACCTTTGAGATAGTCTGATAGTGTGTCCCCCACCTTTAGGAGCTGGGGGGCTCCAGCACCCAAAATGACAAGCAGGTATAGAAAATGGACAAACATATCCTGATAGCATTTAAATCCCAGTTCCCTTGATGAGCTGTGCATCAACATCAAGACCTCGTCCACAGGATCCTGTTCATCCCCTCAAACAATACATTTTGTGTTTTTGTGGTTAAGTTTTAGGGTAATAAAATAACAGATGTTACCTCTCAACTTGTTGCTTTTTGTCCATCTGAGGTGCGTCAGTGAGTATTTTAATGCTTTTACACAGAAATCTATCAGCTCCACTGTAAATATAACGTCAACAAAAGCAAATACTAGGAGCTATTACAAGTACAGCCAATTGATTGGTGAAATCATTCATATCGTATGGTTGTTTTTCATAATTTTCATCATTGGCCAACTTTTCTTAACCTGACAGTGCCACAAAACATGCAACCTGAACCTGGCCCTCCTCTCTCCCGCACTACCGACTGTCTTCGGGTTTTACTTGACAACTTTATCTCCGGATCGTAAATTTAAAAAGCCAAAACAGAATTTCTTTCATAATTTAAAACCACAAAGGGGTCAACTTCTTGCCAAATTATTAAGCGCAGCCAGAACAAGACACGTGGCAGGAGGACACTGAGGAATGAAAAGTGTGTCCAACAAGAGAGCGTCTTTTACCAAGAAGACGAAACCTTTCCTGCTCACTCAGTGTAATCTGCTGCAGCGATGAGGCTCCTTATGTGATGCAGTGAAGCTAAAATACAACAGATATGAGACTTGAGCGCTAAACTGGTTACAGTTACAGTACACTGGATGCAGTGGTGGAATGTAACTAAGTACATTTACTCAAGTGTGTACTTTATTTTTTAATCTAATGCCACTTTGTACTTCTTAATTTGACAGCTTTAGAAACTAGTTACTTTACAAAGTCAGATTTTAGCACACAAAACATAGGACAAGCTTCTAAAATGTTGTAATTTGTCATATATTAAACGAGCAAACAGTATGTGCAGCTGAAACGTTTCATTTTTGCTGCTTTTCCCTTAATTTTAATTGTTTTTAAAAGTTTTGAAGTTTGTGCTATTGGTTGGACAAAACCATCTACCTATATAATGTATAATATTATAACGCTCACAGGGGATATTTTTCAGGATTTACTAGGATCTGAATACTTCCTCCAACACTGACATGGTACAGTAGTGAGGGGAGCAGCAGGAGGAGCAAAGATAAGGAGAGGACAGAGGAGTAAGGATGTAGAGGGAGATAAAGAGGGGAAAGAGAGAGGAGTGATGGAGATAAGGAGATGGGGAACGAGGTAGAGAAACAAAACGACTGTGTCAGAGATGGAAAGGAGATGAACAGTGACAAGAGGGGCTTCCAAAGCTCAGTCTGCTTTATCAACGGCTGTGTGAATGACAGCGTAACCTTCTGTGTGTTTGTGTGTGTTTTAGCTGATTGGGACCGACTTTGACAGAAGGACACATTGACATTTCTCAGAGGACCCTGACAACAAGGAAAGGAAGGAGTCACAAAACAAATGGAAGCTTGTTCTCTCTCTCTCTCTCACTCACGCTCACACTCACACTCACACTCACACACACACACACACACACACACACACAGAGAGCTGTGTGTATTGGGCAGGTCTGGTTGGCTCTAACATGATTACAGAGGGATGATTCTTCAATAACTCTTAGCCCTGAGAGCTAAACCTGGATCAATCTAACCTCCTTCCTCTGTCTGTGTGTGTGTGTGTGTGTGTGTGTGTGTGTGTGTGTGTGTGTGTGTGTGTGTGTGTGTG
>JBBPCS010000023.1:1981487-2009255 GCA_037974645.1 Hollardia meadi
CCCCCCCCCCCCCCCCCCCCCCCCCCCCCCCCCCCCCCCCCCCCCCCCCCCCCCCCCCCCCCCCCCCCCCCAGCAAGCGAGTGTACATAACACAACAGGTTTCAAAGGAGTGCAATCTGCCGGTTGTTGTTGAAAACAAAACAATCCGTAATACAGTTTCCCAATGAACTTAATGGAACTGAGCCATCCTTGGTGTTATTAAATCCACCTGTGTTTATTCTCTCAAATGACCATATTTTACTTTCCTATACACCCGTTCATTTGACATGTTTGCATGATCACACAGCAATGCAATATTGATGTTATTTCGGCTAGCTAGATGATGACTTGAACAGAACAATGTGTAACATGGCATTGGAAGAATTATATTGGCTGCAATGTACACTGCGTGCATTTGATTGGTGTGACAATGTCCGCTTTAATTACGTTTAAATTTTATAATATCTTTTTATCATTTAAAATCTTTTACATAAATTTACCAAATGTTTTAAGTGTGAACAGGAATGATTGAGGGCCCCCTACTTCCCGTGACCTTTGCTCACATATTGTACTGAAAAGAGGTCTAATCACACAATAATGTGAAAGTGTTGTAAATGAAATCACATGTAGGGGTTTACCTTCGGTGGTGGAGCTGTCAGCTATTGTACAGAGGTGACATCATATGTAATTGATGACCTACATCTTAAATGTGCCGGGAGTAGATTCAGTTTCTGTTCAATATTTTTGCCTTTGCCAGTATTGTGTCAATATGCTGACAATAGTAGTAAAACTGCTCACAACAAGGTCTGTGGGTTATCTTGAGTAACTGTCATTATTTCAGGAAAGAAAACATTGCTGTTATGTTTTTCAAAGGCATGTTTTGGTGCTTTGAGCACCACAAGCCAAGGGCCATTACGCATATAATGATCCCTGTTAAAAGCATACAAGAATTAACTTACTCAAATATGCTGTAACACCAGAGTGATGACATTGGACACACACTGAGCGCACTTCCTGCTCTCTGATCACTTCTGGAATCTGTCTGAAGTAGTTTACCAGCCTGGTGTGCAGAAAGGAAAGGGTTGTGTACTTGTATTTTGCTGGAGCCTTGTGCCATGCTGGAAGATTTAATTAAGGCACCCACACCGAAGCGTGCATAATTGCACAGCGCTTTGGAGATGCGCCGCTCATCCCTTAAATTAGAGGCTGCAGACTGATCTATACTGATGCATACTTATGCAGGAGAGTGTTGCAACACAGATTCCAGCCCAAAGTAGCTTCACTGAGCTCAATGCTGTTGAACAGCACGCTAATCTGTGAGTGAAGTTGAAATGATCCTACAACGTAGCTTTTACATGGGTTGTAGTTGAGTTAAATGACATTCAAATGGATCCATAAGGGTTTGATTTTTGTGTGTGTTTTTGTTGCTTTACACTTGCCTGACATTAATAGGAATCTTCTGGGCAGGTCACCAAAAAATGAATCTTTCCTGTGCTGTGTTGGATTTTCAATAAGGTCATATGATGAGGGGCTTTATCAGCAATAAATGCCAGGAATGGGTGCTTTATCTAAAAGTCACAAAGAACCGTGTTAAAGTGCCACTGCATGAAAGCCATTCCATTCCCATGCCTCTTCTTCCTCTTTCTCCACTTCCTGACAGTAACCTCCCGGCAGTATTTTATAGCTATATTGGAAAGTTGATATCACCTACACCTCTCTCTGGCTTACTGTCTGTCTCTCACCATCTCCTTTTCCTTTGGTATTTTATAGCCCCCCCCCTCTCTCTCTCATTTCCTGTCTCTCTCAATCTCTTCAGTATTTTATAGCTGTTGTAACAGCCACCTGACCTTTCCTTCTCTGTGATTACTTTATAATGAGACCACAACTCCCTCCATCTCCCTCTCCTACCAGCCAGCCACCTTTCTCTCTCTCTTTTTTTTTTCAAAATTACTTTTATAACTCTGTTACAAGAGAGAGCGCTGGGGAGAGTGACATGAAATAGAGGATTGAGAAAGGAGAGTATTTGCATTGTGACCAAACAGGATTCTTTTTTTTTCTTTTTTTAAATCTTTTGTCAAGTGGATCGCACTGAACAACAGCAGATTGCCAGCAGCTCTGCTTCTCCTGGAGGAGTTGACTGACCATCTTCTTAAAAAATCCGCGGCTTTCATCATTTTTGTGTCCTTCCCTCTAAAACATTAGGCCTGTCAACTTTCAAGGAATTATGCTTGAAATCACTGAAATATAAAAGACAAAAACTACAGAGCGGAGTTAAAACGTAAAGCTTATGTGAAGTAGAGCTGCCATTCATTTTTCAGACTGTCAGCAGTATTTAACAATTAACAATCACTTTGAAAATTACAAAGGACATGACAGTCTTGAGGCACGAAACTGGATCCATTGCAACAGACCCGGAAACATCAATGTATTATAATATACATACCAATGAATGTGCACAGTGGATAAGGCTGTCACATTAAATTAGCATGTCTTTATTCACTTCTGTTGCGTGCACGGGCTTGCGCAAAATGGCTTGTTCAACCATCCTGCTCAGTAATTGCTTTGATGATGATAAATAGTTGTATCTGCTATAATGGCAACCACTCTATAACATAACTGCTTAGATTAAAAGAGGCCTTGATACCAAGATAGTAAGGCTTTATGTCGACCGTGGCCTAGAAGGAGCATCCTTTTTTTTTTTAAACCTTTCACATTAGAGGCTTAGGCTCAACTCTAATATATTAAACATAATCTAATATGGAAGAACAGTGGCAACGGTTTACAATCATGGTTGCCAAAATGAACAATAAGCAGACGCAAGATTAAGATTAACAGTAAGACCCAAAGAGAGTTAATGTTGGTATAAACAGTAACTGCTTTATATAGATTTGTTCTAGATTGTAGATCTATATCAGTTTTGTCAGCCCTTGTGTTCACAGTCACAATTTAATATTTTTTCACACTTATTTGCTATAGGTGTCATATCAACAAGAGCAACAGAGACTGTACATGCCACGCCCTCCCTCTTTGACTTTGTCATGCTGACCATCTCATTGCTGTGAAAAAGTCTTCGGAGCACTTCGGTTAGACGCCTCTCCATCAGCAGTCCAGCAGTAGAGACCAAGTACTGTATGTGGCTGGCAGTTGCCCTCCACTGACATTCTTAGCCACCTCTCTCCCCGTGGCAGCATGAGTATAGCAGGAGTGCGTATTTTTATTTGTTAACTGACAAACAAAACCGGACCGAAAACATAAACGTCTTGGTGGAGTTTATACATCATTCCAAATGTTGTACAGGTCCGTTGGGGTAGCTTGGCGGGGCTGGTTGGTGTGTGCAGGCTGTTGCTCTGAAAATCACACTTGATGATTAAATGCGCCAAGTAGCCAACGTCAGACTCACTAACTTCAAGAAACAGCAAGTGGAAATCTTCAAGCAGGCAAACACACACACACACACACACACACACGCACAATCAGTAGATCTGTGATGTGTCAAAATCATTGAAAGACTTCCACACACCCAGCTCTGACAAACACCACCCAAGGAGAAGAAATCGCAAGAAAGCAATCAAGCAGAGACGAGACATCTCCACAGGAGGGGCAGACAGAAAGAGAAAGAAAGAGACAGGACGGAGAGAGAAGAGACAGACAAACAAAATGAGAGAGGGGAGGAAAAGGTACAGAAACACTAAAACTGAAACAGAAACATATCAGGCAGAGAAAAACCAGTCTGGATGCTTAATCATATTTTTTAGATTAGTGGTGCTTTGCTATGCAAGAGAACCAGCGTCTGCGTGTGTACTAAAACCTAATAAAACACTCTAAAACCATCAAAATCAATAGAATAGCTAATGACACATAGTAATGTGGTTAAAAGACCATTTCTCACTTACATGTCTGTAGTTAAATGTCTGTTTTTGTTAGAGCCCTAAATTAAGACACTGCAGTCTCATCAAAGGCAAGTACAACAATATGGGGAGAGCCAAATTACCATCCACCAAGGAAACTTAAAAAGGGAGGTAACATACAAAAGACAAGAGTCCAAGTCCATGCGAGATGTAAGTGCATGTCCAAAGCTTTTAGAATGAATAATACATCACGTCCACAGATAAATGCAATGAGGGGAGCAATAACGTCCATAATCAAAGATGGCAAACATGGAAAACTGAATCCTGTCTGCCTCACCATTACAACAGCACACTGATCGCCTTTGAGGCTGATCATGAAGTGCTTTAAAGGCGTACTTGAGTTTAGGAGGGCAGTTTAGGCTCGTGTGGTTGCCACAAATGCAGCTCTCTGCAATCTTGTCTTTGAGGACAGGTCAGTCCCAATGTCCACTGGTTTATATGCTGGTATCCTGATAGCATGTATTCCCACTATGGTCTCTAAAATTGATCCCTGAATGAGAATTCAGATCATGATTTACGAGCTGTAGAATTCACAAAATAAAACCACAAGAGATTAAATTAAATGCACTTTTGTTGAATGCAGACATTTTGCATTAAATTAATCAAGCGCTGGTTAGGTGTAGTCGGGAATGTGCACTTGCAAAACGAGAGGATAGGATCTGACGGGAGGCACTTTACGTAAAATTTCCCCTCAACATAACACACACTCACATGCCATATGCTGGATGAAAGAGTTGTTGGTGTATGAAATTGTTCTTCCTCTCCCTACAATCTGTGAATAAAGCCCTTCTTTACAAAACTGCACAGGAAGGCATGGGGGACTAAATTCACAAACCCTGTTCTAAAGTTCAGATTGAGACAATAAGTATGACTAATCATTAGAATATCTTCCAAAGTTACAGTTTTTTTAAGTACAGCAGAGGAGGTGAATAGGATGACCACCTGCAAACAGGCTGAATTTGCACACAACACACATGTTCACTCCTCCAACAAACAAACCACTTTATTCCTGGCAGATGGCAGCGAGGCTTATCTACCTGCCAGAGATGTAAGGTACTTACGAAGGGCCCCACTTCACGTTATGATGGGCCTGAGTGCATGTTAGTTAGTTACCATAACCCACCCACCCACACACACACCCACACACACACACACACACACACACACACACGTCACCCTGTGACAATTACTAGCCAAGAAGTAGCTAGTGTCAGTGAAGGAGCCACCTCTATCTGTGAGAAAGAGGATGATGTTGATAATAGAAGGACAGTAATTTGTTTATGTAGGAGAGAGCTAGCACACATTTTGATATGACTAACGGACACTGGGGGAGGGCCCATTCACCTCCACCTCTTTCAGGGCCTTTTCTGCCATTTCTGTGGGCGGCCCTGCACAGACATGACATTGACCTCCCCTTCAGCTTGGAGTGGACAGCATACATGAAAGGAGTAATAGGAAAGGATGAGTAATTAATTACCCAAAAGTCATATTTTTGTTTGAAAGCATGAGTGAATTACCTGTAGCCTCAGGTGACTCCGGTGACCTCTTCCATCTCATTCACGGCACACAGCTGAAAAGCAAATATATCCAGTTCTGTTTGAAATAAGTCTCATAGATGTATAAACAGATTGATGTTGACTGATGAATATAATCGTCAGCATTTTACTGATGCATGGCTTTCATTAAAACCTCTTTTTGTTTACCTGACGTACAGGCAAGTTAGCTTAACTTGGTGTCGGGACAGTCAACCTCATGTTAGGTTAAAAGAAAGATAACTTATTCCACTTCAACATGATGGTACGAGTTACATATTGAACAAATTGCTCGTCACCTGTGAAATGTTTTTGCCTTTTGCTTGGTTTTAGCATTACTTCCGTTAGAACACCCAAAATCAGCACAAAAGTCTGCCAATTTCTACTATTTGAACAGGTCACAACCATTGACATAAATGAAGATGGACGACGAGTCTCCACTTCCTCTATCCCACATAAGAGCGCTGCCATCTTGGCGCTGGTGACATAATTTGGAGCCAGAGTCTGTGCAGTAGTGATTGGGTAATGGAGCTGCAGTATCGAGTTCCCGCCCATACACCCGCCCACTCAATCCTGAGCAGGGCGCAGCTGTCAATTATGATGTTTCAACCCCTTTTCTTGTTACAATCGTCTGAACAATATTGAAGACGATCAGCAGAAAACTTCTGCAATCATGAAGAGTTTGGGAGAGGTACTTAGCTGGAAGGAGAGGTGAAGCGTGCTTCACCCCTCCACAGATCCCACAGCGCCTCCTCTCTCGTCTCCCTCTCTCCGTCATGCACGCCAGCGACGAACTGCTGCCGGGCTTCTGATGCCGCGGGTTGCTGCTCCGTCTCTCTCTCCCTCGCTCGTACTGGCCCCTGCAGCATTCTCTCGCTGTGCTCTGGTCGACGGGAGTTGTTTGGCTCTGTTACACAGGTCTTCTCTCAGCGCTCCTCACGGACCCCGCTGGCTGCTCGTCGTCGTTTCTTTGTCTCGTCTCCCTCGCCTTTTTTTTCTCCTCCACACACCTGTCCCAAATCCATGAACTCGCCCCGGAAAAGATCCCACACCTCCCAGACAGTGCACCAATCACCTTGCTGCTTTCCCAGAGTGGACAGGTGTTACTTAGGTCTGTGCAGCTAATCAATTGGCACATTCTCCCAGGTGACAGGGGGAGCGAAGTAGCCCACAAACCACACACACACACACACACTCACTCCAGGGGCCCCAGCGGTGCACTGCACTGCCTATATTTACGCCCCTGCTGCCTGCTGATCTGTTTGGAGAATGTCAAATACCACCCCAGGTACTCCAAGTGAAAATGCCAATTCTGTATCCAGTATTTTCACTCAACAAAAGCACTTCTGTGATTGTTGGATGAAACATACAGCCTATGAGCCATGTGGTTTTGTGTGGGTTGACTTTCCAATCCTTGCTAGACAAAAGCTGTCCCATAAGTGGACAGGCCCTTTCACAATGTTACAGCAATTTGACTCAGGCACAAGTGACGCAGTGGACATTTGATCAGCAGGAGCCAAGAGCTATGCCTGAAGTCAGTCACAACAACCGCCTAAAATCTTATCGCTCTGCGTTGTCAGTTGGAAAAAGTCCACCATCAGGATAATTACACCAGCAAACAGCCAAGGTCCCCCGCTGCTTACTGCACTCTGAGACTGGGGACCCCATGTTTACTGTAGTCCATCCACACAAAAGTGCTGTGTGATTCTGACTAGAGCTCAGCCACCGCTACCTCATCACAATGGGAACTAATACTGCAACAGGGTCTTCCAGTAACCTGTCTCCAGTAGTCCAGCCTGTCGCAGGAGTCAGGAACAGCTGGGCTGGGACGTTGTGTGTTCCCAGCAGCATAAAAGAGCAGAGTTGGTGGCATAGGAGGTCGGGGTGAGCAGGAAGGGTGGAGGCCAAGGAGGTGAGGCTGATTATGGTTGAGGCTTGAGAAGATCCGTGGATGATTGTGGTTGGCTAGGCAGGCAGCGGCAATCTAGGCACAGGGAAGACACAATTACTAGAAGCTCGAAGGCAAACAACATTAGGAGAGATAATTCAAGTAACAAGTGCTGAGCAGCAGAGAGAGGATAGATACCACAGTGGCAGGTGGAGCAATTTGGCAATGGCTGGAGAGAAAGCCAGGGAGCAGCCGATGACGATGAGGTGGTGATTGACCAGGTGCTCAGGCAGAGGAAGGCCCACGCCATATATACATACACACAAGACAACAGGTCGCAGCCAGAGACATGACAAGACGAAAGAGAGAGAGCGAACAGGTGAGTGAGCAAGAAAGAGTTTACAGGGCTGCAAGCAGAGTTGGATGAGTTGTGTGTGCTGTGTCGGAGCTCACTAACCGCAATTCTTGCTTTAGAATTTAGTTTTGTAATTATCTAATTGTGCATAAGCAAGATAGAGAACATGGTTTGGGTTAATGATAAGATAAGAAAAGGTCTGAACCGTCAATCAACACGTAGCACCTGTGACCTTTTCCCCCATAGTACAAGTTGAAGGAAAAAATTTGTAAAAGTAAGTTGAGATAAAGCAGTACTGTTTAAACTGGATGCTCTTGTATGCTGTCAGATGAGTCTGTGCAGTAACGTAAAGTATTCAAACCCATTCGCTCAGTTTGTCAGTACATGCTTTATTAGTTGAAAAACTATATTACAATAAATATTGGCGCAGTCAGGGCCCCTGCAAAAAAATTAAAAAAGACGGTTAAGAGGCACTTTTACTCATTTAGGGTGAGTATTGGTAAATAGGGACACCTGGCAAATTGGGTCAGTTAAGCTTTGCACTTAATATATTTTCAAGGAATATACAAAATAAGCCAAAACCAATGCTTATGCATTGCTAAAAAGGTATCTGAAATTCGAAAAAATAAAAATAAAAGGTCACATATATGTGACGTCATATAAGTGGTCGCGGCATGGCGTGCAGTGACAAGTGCACCCAGAATCACAGTGCTAGCATTCTGTTGTAAAAATCTAAAAACAAATACTTCGGATTTAATTCCAATATATTGGGATGTAATTATGTTTCAAAATTACTTTAAATCAATCCTATACTCTTTTCACCTTTTTGAAATATTCACATTTTGATGGTTGCTCTTAGTCATTTCTACAGGAGAAAATGGTTTGGAGAATCACAAACGGCAAAATCAATTTTCTAAACTGGATAAAATATAATTTGTTTTATGTAGTCCTACATTATCTAGCTTGCTGCAACGAAACTAAGAAGAGCTGGCATAGCCATGTTTTAGGTAGTCACCCCAATAAAAGTTCTAGGTAAATATTCCTAGCTATTTTACTTGTACTCCTAACATGTATATAATATTTTAAATATTATTTAATATTTCTTATTTAATATAATACAACAGAACAATATAGCCTAAAACCCCAAAATTAACATACATTTTCAGAAGTAAGACGAATTGAAGGCAACAAGGAAGGAAAGGAGAGGAGAAGAAACGAAAAGGTGAGGAGTATAACAGGCAAGGCAAGTACCGCATACATTCTTGGACTGTGTACTTTGAGTACGTCCCAAAAATTACACAGCAATTTTTATTATCATAATTATATAGAATTTTATTTAATTTATATGGTTATTTGAAGACAATGAAACATCTTCATTAATTTCTCTGTTTTTATATAAAAAATATATGGTGTCCCATTTTGCTAATGAAAGTGTCCCATTTCACCAGTAGTGCCTCTGAAAAACCGGTCTTAGGACATATTGGGTTTGAGATGGACTCATCAATTCTGTGCTTGATCAATCTTCACTTTTTCTTCTGTACTGTAGTAAGGGGGTTCATGTTTACAATGTTTGTGTCTCAAGTTGGGAGCTAAGGCATTGGAATGATCCCGTGAATTGTTGGAGAATGCACATTTTCAGAAAGTGTCCCAATTTACCAATACTCACCTTAACTTATGGCCTTGATGTTGGGAATTCCTTTTGTCTCCAAACTTCAAAACCCCAATGTCATCAATGAAGTTGTCCTTTCAACATCTACCTAAGCACTGCCCCAAACACCATTTGAGGCAAAAGATGGCACGCATTGGCACGGCGTTTTGTCTACTGTGTGAAAAAAGAGCTGCAAACATCTGCTGTGTGTCTAAATAGAACAGTGAAGAAAAGAGAATTAATGTTTAATGATTTTTATGTTTAATAAATGTATTTCATTACGATTGATCATTGTTTGGAAATATGAACAACTGACAAATATATAATATCGAGCTGCTTTACTGACAGAGAATTACAATAATCTGACTACATACTGAAACCTCATTAATAATCAGCACTGTAGCAGTTTTGGACAAAGAACATGAAGTGAATTTGTGCTTTTAGTATTCTTCACATTCTCCTTTTCTTGAATAAAATAATGTGTAATATGGCTCCTTTCAGTGTCAATGTTTGGCTGCATATCTGCTGTTAATTGCATTATTATTCTGCTCCCATAATGTGCTGTCAGACATGCAAAGAATTTAAATTTCAATATAAATGTAATTTCACTGACAATGGGAGGCTATTTAATTAGTGCCTGAATGATGATGCTTGTAATGAAAGTTAGCGTCACATCACAGAGTTCTGACTCACTGATTGGCTTGCGAATTATCTGGCCGGCCAACTGATTCCTTAATTGGCTGTAACTACTTTACTGGCAACTATAAAGTTCAATCATGTATATTAACTAACTTGTTGGGTGACTGACTCCTTGCAAAAGTAAATGCTCGATTTAATATCTAAAAGTAGACCATTGATAAACTGACTAAATTGCTGGGTTCCATGCCAAGTGACTGGCTGATGGAGTAAATCAGTGATTTATTGCACACAAGAGGAGCCTCATATGTAGTTTTTCGCGTCTCTCCTGCATCCTTGTGTTGCAGCAATTTGTCCTCATTTAAATTATCTTTTGCCTTTTCTGCTTTGCTGTGGTCCTCAAGGTCTCATGCCTGTATGTGATCATTGTACCTCATCAAGTGGCAGTTTTGACTGATTTCACCCGGAGATGATCATTATTCCCAGCAACCATTTTGACATCTCTCTTTCTCATTTTCTGTGCCTCTCTTCTTTCCCTTGTCTCAACCCTCAACCTGTCTCAACCCCACCACACCCATCTTAATTCCTCCTATTCCTTGTCTTCCCCTCATCATATGACACCTTTTTAGATCTGTTAGTACCAAAGTGCATTCCTGCTTCCAAGCTGTGTTACACGCTTCTCACACATTTTTACCATGTAAGCCTAAAATATTGTGTTGAAACATAAGTCGGTTTAAAATGCTGTCCACCACTTAACTGAAGCGTAAGCGATGTTGTATCCGGGAGCATTTAAATTGTTTAAAGCGTTACAAATTTCAGAGACGTTTAGGAGACTGAAAGTGTACAAGCACTCAGAGCCAGCATTTGAGAAGTCTTTATGTTTGAAATGAATGGTAAAATGCTTCCTAAAACCTTGATAGGGGAGACGCTTTGTGCTTTAGTATATTTATTCATCTGCAATTATGCTCCTGTTTTGATCTCTTCACCTAATTCACTATCTTTGTCTCTGCCATCTTCCCGCTATCGTCCCCTGCTGTGAAGATCTGCGCATATTACAGAAACAGCAGGCATCACTGGAGACATGCATGACGTCCTGTTGAACTAAGCGTCACATCATAAGATGTAATTCCCCGGGTCCCTTGTTTGTGAAAGATGTAACGAAGACAACATGGTGCAAAGCCATCGAGAAGGAACTCATTACACTTTCCAACAATCACAGCTGAATACTCCCCAACTGAGTTTACACAATGCAATGCACACATTTCGCTTTGCATTGCCGATATGCATTTTATCACGTCCCTTAATTCCCTTCATCATTCTCTCTCTTTTCTTGCTCTTTTCTCCATCCCTCCCTCTGTTCCCTTCACGACTTTTCACCCCTCTGATCCACCTCTTTCCTCCTCAGGTGTACCCTTGTCACCACATTGAGAGGGCTTGTTAATTAAGATAATTACAGGCCACAATTTAGTTAGTGGATAAATGCATGCTCATTATTTGTGCTTGCAGATGTTTCGAGTGGTGTGAGAGCGGCTTCGCTCTCAAGTGGCAACGGTCAGGGTTTTCAAGAGTGATCCGTCGTCATACCACTGTTATACATGATCTGTTATTGTGTCCTTGAAAGTCGTGTTTGCTAGATTGTTAGAAGTGTAACCACTGCTGGTAGCAATACCAGTTTTTGTTCAGTGCTGAGGCTCTATATGCCAAAAAATATTCTTTATGTTGTCAGCACCATTGACAAAAATCATTTGGCTGTTAGAAGTTTTACAGCAAAGGTCTGGGGTTGATGGGGATAGTGTTAAGGGAGAGGGAGTGATTTAAAATCAAGAGAAGAAGCAGTTAGTATGCATTAATCTGCCACCCAGCCCCAATGTATGTGTAGCTAAATAATTGTTCCCATCCTCTGCCAATTTTGCTCAGCTGATCAAAGCAGTGGCTGCAAGCTGCAGACGAGTGATAAATTAAAGGACAAACTGAACGGAATAAAATAGTGGAGAAAAACAACACAAGCAGACTTCTCAATTACGGCCTGACTGATGGCACAGTTTCGAAGTTGATACATGAATCCCATAATGTTGTATTGACCAGTAGTCATTTATCACAAACATTTTATTCAATAAAAACTTGAACTCTGTTTAACATATTACCAATAACAAATTATCAAAGTTGGAAAACAAATGTATGACCTACATAAGCAAACGAGACAATCAGCAAGAAGATTGGCTATTTCTATATAGTTATTATTCTCACTCCCGGGTCGTCAAATACAGATGCTTTTGGTTGCTAGGCCGGGCACCAACCCAAATCGTCAGCTATGCTCAATTTGAGGTTTCCTTACACACTTCTCACCAGAAAAATCCAGTAGTTTGTGCAAATGCTTACAAAACCCGTTTAGAATTTCCCGAGAAATGGAAAGTTAACAACAGCCCCCTCTCAGAAACAAAGGTAGAAGTGTAGCATGATGTTGTCCTAGCACTGGAAAACCTCTCAGTTAACATTTGCTTCTTTTAAAGCCAGCGATTATTCCCCAACCTCAACCAAGTGGTTTTAGATGCCTAAACTTATCAAACCTTACCAATACAGGGGGTAGATCATAAACGCTCTTATGAAATTGTCATATGGCAAACATCATTTTGCCATTTGGATTTGTCGGGTAAAAGCTCACTACTGATACCTCTTTTCCACTGCAGCAACTTGACGATCTGTAACCTGGAGCTTCCCATTGTCAACTTGTGAACTCCACTTGTGGCTTCTCCATACACATGTGCAGGGTTGGCTTGACTCGGCACCTCAGCGCAGCACGACAGGTATTTACATTTCCGTTACAAAAGTTCTTCCGGCTTGAATGTGTGTCTTTAACTGACGAGACGCCGCAGCTCCTCATCTAACATCTCGTGGTGGCTTTTCCCCACAGAAGTCTGACTGAAAAGGGCACAAACAAAGCTCTGCTAATCCAGTTTAATTCCCTATAAATTCTTCACAATAAAAATCTCCTGCTATTCTGTTATTAAAGACTTTTATTATGAAGCACCAAAACCAGGAAATGCTGGGTTTTCACCATCAGTAACCTCACTTTTAGAAGTGGGTATAGGCAGTATGCACTACACCATTACTTAACAGCCTTGTGCCTGATATCGATTTCATCTGTTTGGTGATGGAACAAATTCTTGCTTGTGTGATTTTACAGGGTATCCCATCTCATTCCTGTCAGTACTTATCTAAACAATTATATATTTATTTCTGTTTATTTCTGTTTTTTTTTTCATTTCTAAAATTTAGGTTCTGGAACTTGCCCTCAAAGTGGTGGGGATCAAGTATTTGACATGCTGATTTCTTTTGTCACAACTTTGTTGGTGTGACTAGTTTGATTATTGACCATTACAAAAAAGCAAAACCCTGCAGTAACTATATTACTTTCTGAGGACCAACTGCAAAAAGAATGTAATATTTCACTGGTACTCTCTCTTCAGGTTGTTAATTCACTCCAAATATTCGTTTCAGTAAACGTTTGCCTTCGACATCAATGTTTAATCACCACTTAATATTCTGCTCAGACAAGGCCTTGACCAATAAAGTAATGCAATTTAATTTTCCCACAAATTAATAAAAGATTAAATCCAATATTCCCTTGAAATATGGTGATATTAATAGAAAGTTACAGGTTGTCACAGTGTACTGGAGTTGGTTTAGAGCGGTGCTGTTATCCTCAGGGTGGCCAGACAGCCTAAGATTCATAGGGACCGTCCAAGTGTAAAACAAGGGTTCTTATTACTTTGATGAAAGATCTCCTTAATTTTTGATACCATGGGCTCATCCTGTAGGCTCACGCTTCCAGGGCACATACAAGTACAACTTGTTTTGAATCCCTTTTGTCTGATACAATACTGTCTCCTCAGAATGATACCAGTAACTGAGTATTACGATCTTGCAGCAGTGGAATAGCGTTACTACAGTTGGGTTGCAGAAATGCTGTTTCCCTTGTAATTTCATCTTGATTTTGTTTTAGGTCCTCATGACTCAAACTGTTTAATGCAATAATTTCATAACTTTAACTAATGGCCTCACCCCTCTAGCTTGCCTGCTTGTGTTGTGCTTACTCGGAGAGGCTAGTTTCAACAGGCAATAGAAAGCCATTTTGCTTTAACACTATTATGAAGTAAATATATTGTAGAGTGTATTGGCTAAAGAAAAATGACACCATTCGTGTTTAGATTGGGTTTCTGTAAAACTTGTTTTCACTATGTTATTCATGCTGCCACCGGGTAGAACTTTTTGTGGAAAATTAAGGTTCTATTGACGGCATCTAGGAAGAGCATCAGCCAAAGTGGAACCAGAACAAGAATAGGCATTGTTCTCCTTGGTCACGAGGTAACAGTGGATAATTGGAATCACTGTGGAACCTCAACACTACAAAAGAAAAAGAACCCCTCTGATGGAGAAGGCGAAGAAGGAGAGTGATAGAAACTGAGGTAAAACCATAATGAACGAGCATTCACTTAATGGAAAGCAGGTACAGGAACAGGTAAGGCCCAGAAAACAAAAAGGCAAAACGAAACTGAGAACACTAGAAAACCAAAAGAAGCACACTGGTGGGGGAAAAAACTAGGAAGACAGCACAAAAAGTAACACGACAAACTGGCCAAGCAATAAGGGAACGCATGGACATACATACACGAAGAAGGGAAGGTTAACAAGGAACAGGTGAAACTGATCAGGTCGGGGCAGACAATCACAGTGGCGCAAAAAGAACAATCAAAGTGTGACGACAAGACACACGAGGAGAGGAACTTGCTTCTATGTCCTTCTATCCCTTTACTTCCCTTTTGTTCCTTGCTCTTTAATCGCATTTGCTGTTGCACAACAGCCTCAGGCCTCAGCGCCCCACAGATCAATGCATTCACCCAGCTGGTTACAAATACATAACAATGCTGCATACCGTGAACCAAACAGAACAGTGACGGGATCCGACACCAGTGGAATCTCAACCGTGTAAAAAAAAATAATCTGAAGTCTATTAGAAGGTAAGGTGATTACTTTACTAGTAAATGGAGGATTACAACCACGGGTACTGCATCAACTTGTCAAGTACCATCTGCGTGTGGGTGTGGTTTGCGTATTTGAGATTGCAGAGTGGGCAAAACTCCGGCAACACTTTTAGTATACAGAACTTAAATAGACGGACACACACACAAACACACACACACACACACGCACACACGCGCACACACACACAATGTCTGTGCCCTTACACATTCATACACAGAGACCTCATACAAAATGCAGTTACACTCACACGCCCTCAGCCTATCGACCAGATGCTTTCTTAGGCCGTGTGGTTATGACACATCGGTTCTCATTAGGAAAGACACTACATCACACTGACAGCAACAACACCAAGAACATGACATTTTAGCAATCATCTAGTGCCATAGTCTACGATGCAAAAGGTAATTAACTTGACTGAGCCAAAGGGATTTTTTGTTTCTGACTTTTAAAAAAATCCCGTTTTGAAAAGTTGTAGATTGGTATATGGTATACACAGATTCTTTTTTTTTTTAAACATACACATGGCGCATTTTTTATGACCCGGCCTGCCCGATCCGTGTATTGACCACACTGAAAAACTGATATATGCCCATGCTGACCGGTGTGTGAGCATGCCGCAGCACTGATATCCTATAATGCTCAGTAAATAACAGAGTTCAATTGGAAATTTTTAACTTTTTAAAATTGTGCAATGACAAGTGAGTAGACCCATCACGAAAAGATGAGTAACCAGGCTATTATAAAAGGTGCATAAACAACATTTATGTGTTTTCCCCTGCTGCAGCCCTGCAGGTGGTCAAACTTAATGTAGCCCAAATTGTTCTGTTTGGCTCTTCACTAATATGTAAATGGTAGAATAAGCAGTAATTTACAGCAACACATTAACCACAACAGCACATTAACTAAATGTGTTATCATCTCTCAAGGCAATTTTAAGTGCCACATATATAATGTGTTGTACATGTATATAATATGGTGGAACAAGGACAAAGAGTGTGTTGTGAAAATAAAATAATGGCTTCATTTTAAGCATAGTGTATGCTCATTGGGCCCGGGCGGTGCTTGAGTGGTTCAGCCTCAGTCCAAATTTTCAGGCCCCAGCCACTGATTGTTCCTGTGTGCCATTTGATTCATTTCTATAGAACCCTGTTTAGAAATCTTCTCTGGAGGACAGTAGTGATTCACCTTAAACAATTCACCTGCTGTTTCCTCACTCTGCCCACCAGCTCAGCTGCTTAGCAATGAGTTTGTCGCAAATGTAGAAGACTTTTTAGTTTTTACATTAGCGAAAACTGCAATTATTAAAGGGAAAACTCTGTTTGACCATCTGTCTGTATTTTACCGTCTCTGTCTGACAAACATATGTTTAAGTCTCTAATGGTTTGGAGGGTGGGAAGGTGGGCGGGAGAGGGCAGTAAGATAGTAAGAGGAGGGGCGGGGCAGGAGTAGCAGCTTCACCTGTGTCTATAAAGTACACAATTTTCAGTTAAAAAGGGGGGAAAAACTGACAATGAAATAAAACCAAACTTGAACTGGCTTGTGTCTTTGCAATACTCACTGAGCTTTACCCATTTGACATTATGTGCTTTAAGCTGGCAGGAAGTATGAGGTGGCTTCACACATAATTATGACAAATATGTGATGATATGTGAACAGCCCATGGCCTCAGTGTTTGATATTTAAAAAATCTGGCCGGATTTTTTTTGTGGACAACAAGTTTGGTGTCAATTGAGCAAAAAAAAAATATAAGAGGAGATAGGTTGAAAGAGTTTAACAGTTTTCATAAAACACAGTGATGGACTTCATGATTCCTGCCAGCAAAATGTATGAATGAATTGTATGAAATTTTTGTTCAATTGGGCCTACATTTTGATGAAAGTTGTGCCACTGTCACTGGCTTAAGATCTGTGTGTACAGTTTGGTAAATTTTCTCGCATAACTAGATGTATGCTACAGATCTCCACAGCACTGTGTCAGCACTGTGTGTTTGTATTTCTTTAAATCAATCGCGATCATCTCAAGAGGCGCAGTGCAAGCGGCTGTGCCCCTGTAGATTAGTGTTGCTGATAGCAGAAGGGAGGAGAATGCCACCGGAAATAGGGAGCCTATGGCAGACCTTCTTCCTCTGCCTCTATCCTACCACCATCCATGCAAAATCCTTGCCCTGTCTTCTTCCTTCTCTCTCCACCTTGCTGTCTCCTTGTATCCCTCTCACATTTGTCTATCTGTTCCTTAACAACATGTCCTTTTTTTCACTCTCTCCGTTCCACCGTCCCTCCATCTGTCCCGCCGCTCTGCAGTGATATGAACTGATGTGTCAGGTGAGTTGATCATTCCCTCCAGCTGCTGTCTGCCAACCACAACTCTCTTTCCCTCATGTGTCACTGTGGCTCTTTCTCCCTTCCCCTCTGCCTCTCCTTGTCACTCTCACTGCCTCGGTCCTTTCCATCTTTCACTCTATCATGTCTACCGCCGTCTCTCTCTTTCTCTCTCCCATCCCTTCCTTCCCATCTTTGCTCCCACCCTCTCTTCTATTTCCCCGTGAGACAGGCCTGTCATGAAGATTCGTCCACTTGTCCATAAGCAGTCAGATATTGTTCCGTCTGTGTGTGTACGTGTGCTGCGCAATATGTTGAGTACACACTTGTATTTGCATGCATGAGACACAAGGAAAGAGGGAAGGGAGTGTCCGTGTCCTTTAGACATTAACCAGGTATGACCACAACTGGACCCTTGAAATATGGATATGAAAGGTATAAAATCATGAACAACAAAGGGATTAGGTATGTTTCAATCCAAGTAAATGAGGACCATCAGAGGAAGGTAAACAAATTTAGAGCCCCGGACAGATTGGATGAGGTAAACAGGGATGGAAAGAGAGGGAGAGGGAAGGCTGGAAAAGAGTAGGTGGATGTAAATAGATTTAGATTTCCATGGGCAGATCAGAGGGGCGTACAATGAAAGGCACGGATGAATATTGCCAAATTTGGATTCTCTATGGAGTAAAGGAGAAAAATCAATTGCCCCACAGATGTGCTGCATTCCTCATCAGGTGTTTAATAAACCTTGACCACCCACTTTACTGTGGAGGGACGAATTGAGGAATGAAACTGGGGATGAATGGAGGAAATGTAACGGCATTTCTTCTGAAATGCATGATTTTATGTATCCAAATTCAATCAGGGGAGGCTAGTCCGCACATTAGTTATGTCTGTTAAATATATATATATATATATATATATATGCTACAACTCAACACTAGGAGCTTGACACTGACACTTTCCAAGTTAAGATTTGAGGGCTCTGCTGGAAACATATTCTGCTCTAAGGTGTCACATAACAGTAGAAGTTAGGTCTGCTGCCTCTGTGCCCTAATTGGCTGAGCACTTTCTCCCCAGGTTTGCCTCTGCTTGCTTCACAGCAGCTTGGGCTCTATTATAAATGTATGTCACTAAACATTTGTTGCATTCACTGGTAACCTGTAGCCTCAATCCATATGATATTGATCCACATGTACAGCTGACTATTTACAGTGGCTGAATGGGGAAAAAAACCCAACTATATCTTGATGATCAATGACTTTTTTTTTTCTTTTTAAAAATTTTTTTTTATGAATCTACACAGTTTTTGGGTTTTTTTTGGATGTATAAATATGTATTTTTGCTACTTTCCTTCCATAAACTAAAGGCTGGAGCCCAGGGCTATATTTCAGAAGTTCCAGAAGTTTGTTAAGCCTGAGATGAGGGAAACTCTGGGTTCTTTCTGTTCCGGAGAAAGAGAGCTAACTTAGACTCGGGTCAGTTACTCTGGTAACAGACTCTGTGAACCTAATTTGCTCACTGGCAGGTTTTCTTCAACAAACTCTAAGTTTCTCTCTAACGCCTCCCCGCCTGCTGAGCCTGAAGCAGCTGTCTGACACACCGTTTCATTTCCTCAATCATAAAGTCAACATGAAATTACATGTTGGAACATATTAATTTGCAGAAATGTATGTCTTTAGAAACCCTGAAATCCCAGTTAGATATTCCGTAGTTACCTAAGGACTATAATATGACCACTTTCATGACCAATCTATCAATAAAGTACAGGGGCAGCGATCTGTGGACATCATGGGTTGATCAGAATAAAATTTATAGGCTACATTGTACTTTTAACACTGTGTAACACTGTGTTGTCAGCTGTCAATTTTACCTCACATTTCTGTAAAACTGTTTAACGTTTTTGTAACATTTTAATGTTTTTAATTAGTCGCATAAGACGCTGATCAATGAACAATCATTTGTCATCTGATCAAACCGTTCCTATCGTAGAACACATATCATGTCAGAGAATATGTGAATATTTCTCAGTGAAATGCAGTTTTAAATGGAGTCTTGGAATATATAGGCTGCATATACGTAGCCTAGCCTTGATGTGGTTTGCCAGCATTTCAGTGACTATGTTTAAATTTACACAAACTGAAATATAAATGCTGTTGAGCAAGATTTTGAATCAAAGATTTCCATTTTCTAAAAATGTGCAGTCACCTTGAACCTTATCTGTTTAATCAATATTTTCAGCTTCAGCTGCTGCATTGCTGCATTTCGTCCCTGTCAGGTCACAGCTGAATAAGTGACTGTTTAAAAATCAAATGTAACATAGACCTACAGCAGCATTCAAGCACTTATCATCCATTAAGGAAATTTAAATTGGTAAATGATGAATGAGTGGACGACGCTTTATAAAAGTGTCAATTTATTGACTCCTTTCTCCACCCCTGTTTGGTTTAAGATAAATGCCATGGTCCGCACTGTCATGTATTCATATTTCAAGATTCACCATGTTGCCATGGTGATTCATCGTATCTGAGCTCCATTGATGATGGCTTCTTTTTTTTCTTTTTTTTAACTTAACTTAATACTGTACTCTGACATGGTTGAACCAATTCTGATCAGCTGTTCTGACACCGAAAACTAAGTCATTCAGTCAACTCAGATTTCAGGATTAAACTTAGAGTTTTGTTAAGCTTTCTGAAACAGGCCCCAGAGAAATGAGTCTAGCCACAAGATGATCTGTGCCACAACATGCATTGTACATGTTGTTTGGATAGTTCCCACAAACCTCCTGTTTAGTGTCCCCTAGACACATCCATAACCGTTGTCATCTGTGCTACTTGCTTGTCCATTTGTTTGTGTTGTGAGTGTTTGCAGCGCATTTTTGTATTTGCACTGCAACTCTTTATTTGGTTGTGTTGTGAGTGTTTGCAAGCGAACATGTTGTCAAATTGATGAAGTAATTTAATTTGCTAGTGTTTTGTCTATTTGCACTATTTGTTTTTTTAAGTTGCAGTGCATTAAGCTCTCTCGGTCACACTACATCCTAAATTAAAGACAAACAAAATGAAAAGGGCATTATCAAACTACTGTGAGCCGTAAACAGTTCCTGGCTACACAGACACAAAGTCTGCTTAAATGATGCTGATTGCCTTTCCTGCCTTTGTTTTGAAAACAAATGATAAATGGTTAATATTATGACGCAATAAAGATGGGCAATGATGCTGTAAATGAGACAAGATTGAAAAAATACAGCCTTTCAAACTTCATAACAAGTAAAAGAGTTATAAGTCACCCTTTCCTGAATGCATACCACCACCAATAATTTTCCAAAGATGATGATATGGATCAGCCCTTTCAACAATTTTAGGTTGGCTCTGATGCTAATCAGTGTGTGTGTGTGTGTGTGTGCGTGCGTGTGCGTGCACAAATGCAAAACATTGGTCTTATGTGGGCAATGGCTCAACCACCAAGCTGTGAAGTGACCAATCATGCAGTCACGCTGGTGTTCAAATGTCAATCATCATTGGTTAATTGGCTCAGGGATGAGAGAAGCCAGCTGGCATATTAGTCATCTGAATTGCACATCAGTGATCTTGCATATGAGAATACACACAGAAATGCTCACAGGCCAGACTACATACACACACGCACAGAGCCACCTTCGATGCACACCTGCATATGCATGGCCCTGAACAGTACCCTGGGTAATTATTTTACATGTTTCTATGAGTGTCACATAGCTACACTTATAATGATGTGGGCAATGTGTTCACATAAACAGTTCCTAATGACACTGTACACACACACACACACACACACACTATGACAGCAAGCTACACACCACTTGCTTACTTAAATTTGTTGTCCTAATTACATAGATAAACAAGCGGAATGATAATAACGATGGTTAATTAAAAGATTAATAAATCACTTTATAGGTTTTTATTTTTTATTTTCCAAAGAGACAACCAGCAGATGGCCAATGAAGGGACGCCAGGGACACAAGAATCTTTGCTCATTGACTTTGAACTGTTGGGATGCCACTAACTAAAGAGTGACTTGCTGGAGTTACATCTGAAATAAAATAAAATGCACCAGAAGGAGAAAACTGTGCGTGGACATAGCTGCGGTTTATCTCAGCAGTTTGGCAACAAATGCCCCACACTGGCCCCCCAGTGACAGAAGCTAAATGTGTGATGTTGGTGTTTTACAATGTTTTTAATGGTAATAGTGCTGTATTGTGCCGAAAAATGGCAACACACCTTTCACGAAGTCTGATAGCGCTGTGCAGCGCATTGATTTGTATTGTCCCTTTACACTTATCGAAGCACTTTTCAATTAACTTTAGTCTTTCACAAAGAGTAGTTTAGTATCAAAGAGAACTACATTTGAGACCTTTCACTTCTTGGAGTACCTAAACCTACCGTCACTAAGCATGTTTCATTATAACAAATGCTCATTCAGCTCAGCAAATGCAAATAAAGGCCTTTTTAATTTATTTAAATGCACTAGTGTGATACCTTAGTACACATTTGATTGATTTTTTGTATAACTCTCCCTGAAGAAAAGTGCATTAGCATCCAGGAACGGCTGGGGAAACGCTATACTGTGGGAAGCTGTAGGGTAGTGTTTTTATTTTGTCTTAGCCAAAGTCATTTTCACTCCACACAAAAGCTGTGGTAGCAGCCGTTTGGAGCTGACAATTTAGCATTTTTCACTCTCCGAAATTTCAGTTTTAAAGTTGAATCATTTTCATTTCAACAACCTCTACACCTGGTTCAATCACAATTCTGATAAACGCAATATCAGGATCTCCCTGAGGGGATATTTTTCAAATTTGGCACAAACGTCCACTTGGACACAATGATGAACTGATTAGATTTGGTCAGAGTCAGCTTTATTGTCCCAGCATGTGAACACATAAAAGGAATTTGACTCTCAATGAACTTTAACACCAATAGACATACAGCAGTTGTCCACCTCAGGTGGTTGTTGTTGCACCGTGCAACTCAGTCTAACAGTCCTCTGTACTCCTCTGTAAAATAGTTTCCACGTGAAGACAGCATGTTTCTCACTGGGAATTACTAACAGAAATCATCCACGTCAATACAGTGATTTCCATTTTGCCAAAAAAAAAGCACTTACTAAGCTTAATAGGTTAAAAACTGCAACTTGTCTGGTTAGCCGAAGCATACAGCTGCAGAGGGTAATTCTAGTTCCATTAATAAATGTCTCTCTCATACAGGCAGCTTTGCCCATTTCATTTGGCCTCACAATTATTCTTATTACGAATGACTTTTTTGAACACCTAGGGAAATAAAGGACAAAGAGAAAAGGGTTCTGACTGCTTTGGTGTGGCGAACATTCTCCACATGTACTTCACACAGTAAACAAAATGCCATGTTGTAGGCTACTGCGGCCTTGAGTTGATAAATTGTTGTTTCAGCCTTTTAGCTGTCCTTATGCTGTATTTCTCTGACTGATGTTATATCCAGGTTATTGCACTGACACGTATATTTCCGGCAACCTTTACAAGCCTCTATCAGCAAGACATAATAAGGCAGAATAAAAGCCCATGTACTGTATGTGATTTTTAAACTTTAACCTTTGTTTTCCTTGTTTGGCCACACATTCACATTATATAAAAGTTGTAATTTAATTTTAAATTTAATTTTCAATAAAAGCCAGTTAAAGGTGCTAAAGGTTAAAGTTTTACAAGCTCTCTTATCGTTTAGTCTAATAAGTAAACAAAACAAACACAAAATGTCAAGAAAGGAAATATTCTTACACCTATTTTCCTTACTAATTTTAAATTAGTTAATGTCTCTTCCACCTGATGCCTGGGTTGCTACATGTGTTTTTCTTCCTTGGACGTTCCTTTAAATGTTGAATCGGTTGCGCCTTCATCTTTCTTGAATCACTTCTTTACTTTCTCCTTGTTTTTAATTGAACACCTTTGCGTCCTGCAATTTATCCTCGTTTCTGTCTCCTCTCTCTTCATCCCTTCACGTTGTCACTCATTCTGACAACATAACAAGCCTTCCTTTTCTGGAGTGTGAGTGAACATAATGAAGAACTTTAACTTGTGTGCACAAGCAATCAAGCTATCCAAACTGTCAAGACACGTTAACCTGTAATGTAAAACAGCCGCACCAATAAACTGGACAGTTACACGATAATGTCAATTTAAAAAACTTTAGTATCAATAAATAATTTCTGCCTGCTACTTACTTTGTAATCTTTTGTGTAAAATGTCAGTAAGGAAGTGACTTTGCCCACCCAACAGTACTTGCCTTTTCTGTGCATTTTTTTTTTTTCCATTGGCTCAACAAAAACTATATTTTCTTAACTTTTGATTAGTTGGGCAAGATGCATGCTTGCAAGCTTATCCACCACAGGTCCTTTTTGACTTGCGAAGTCAAGCAATATATTAGTTTGTGTTTAGGTTGTCATCAGTCATTATGTGCCCTACCCTAACTATTTGTTGTTTGCAAACTGGATATGTAGATAATCACTCTTATGTTGTTACAATTATTTACACATAAAGACATAAGGGTGGCAAATTATGTACTGTTACAACCAAGAATGCTGCATATTACAGTAAAATGTTATCCAGCTGAAGTTGGTGTGGAATGCATTTTATCCAACTGTGAGTTTGTTTGTTTTTTTTTACCCTAAATCCTACTTGGTTGTGCTAGAGAAGTTAGCTTGTTACTGAATGGATAGTTTGCTATCACTGCATTCTTTTCTGTTTTACTTTCATTTCGCCATTCTTGCCTCCTTTCCGATCTCATTCCCTGCTTTTTCACTTTCCTTCTTCCTATTTTATCCTTATTTTATCCTCAACTTTTCCGTCTTACTTCCACTCTGCACCCATTCCTCAAATCTTTATCCAAGCTGCTATTTCTCTACTAATTTAGACAGTGGCTTTAGATTTTTCATTGAGTGTAATTCTTTAAAAAAAAAAGTCTCAACCTTTTAAACACACACACACAGATTTTTTAACTTGTGTGAGGAATACGTATATATATATGGGATATTACTGCATTTGCATGAAGCATCAGTGTACAACCTCTATTAATATCTCACAACTGCTAGCAGTGGCAAACGTATTAAACAAAGCGCAGCTTAAACTTATTGGACAAGAAGACAAACTGAAAACATGGTTGCTAATGGCAGGTTAACTCTGACCACCAGCCGGCCATTCCTTCTACACTGAGCACTAGTCAGTCTGTCACACTGTCGAAGTGTCAGCCTTTTCTTACCTCCCACGAGGCCACGCCGTCCACAATGGCTGTCCTGTGCAGTCCTCTGCTTAATTTTTTTAAACTGCTGGGAGGAAGGGAGCTAGCAGAATTTGGAGGTGCAGTTACGCTTTTAGGACAGTACTGTGTGATGCTGGGCTTGTGTCTGGAAACGTCCCTGAAATGCTGCTTTGATGGAGCTGTCAGTTTGAAGGCAGAGCCTCCTTGTAATTGGAGCACCCCTTTTAAAAGAGTTGATGATATTGAACAAGCTTGATTAGCGGCGTACCTCACCCTGGTCAGAAGGTAGGTTGCCAGTAATTACTCTTTGTGTACAAAATGAAAATACAAAATTTACCAATCCGTTGATCACAAGTTGATCGCCTTTTATTAAAATAATTCATGCTTTAGTTATTTATGTTTACCAACTTGAGTTGGTGGAGTGCTCCTCCACTGTGGTTGTCTTTTATGCAGTGAAAATTGCAGAATTATTAAAAACCTGTGCACTGCATTGCATGTGAGCATAATGATTCCCAAGTGCAACGAAAGAAAGGACAGTCAGGAAATTAGTTTGCAGTGTGCTTTGACAGAAGTAATGTCACATGTCCATTAGAGATGTTCCTAACAACGAAGTTTAAACTCAAACAAGTCAATTAGTCTAAAAGTAAGCGAACACTCGGACAACAGTTAAAATTGAACACAATTTAATGTATAAGGTTGAAGTAGGTAAAGTTGCAAATGAGATTTTATTGAAAATACAAGTTGCTGTCAAATTTACCTACGTGCTGTAGTGCATGTAGACGTTTGTACACGTCAGCATATGTAAGTGCGAACAGGTATGTATGCTGGTTGCCGGGGGCTAGCAGGAGACAGAGGGACTGAATTGGTAGAAAGACGCTGAGGACAAAGGAGATGAAGTTACTAATTATTGTTATTGTTTTTTTGTATTGTTTTTATATATCATTTGTTCTATTTAGTTTTTCAATACATTATTCATAGCATGCAGCACTGCTGCATACGTCCTTTTTATGTAGATGTACTCTATTCTAGTTAAGCACTATGGGGATCTGAAAGGTGGGGTGAAGAGACGCACTCACCCAAAACCTCTGTCTCACCTTCTCTCTTTGTCTCGCTGTCTCTCTCAATTTATCTCACTTTCTCTCTGTCTCTGGGCTTTTTAGCCTCATATTCATCTTGTGAAGTCAAATACAAATTAGATGAGTCTGCAGGAATAGCAGCAACTTCAAACTACAAAATAGATGAGGTTGCATTTAAAAACCCACAAGCTTTCACTCACTGCATCCAAGTGTGAGTGAGAAAACAGACTTTAACGAGGGCTGCCATCTTTTGACTTCAGCTTGGAGTGGATTTGTAAATCAATCAATAAAGTTTTTTATTACATTTTGTTTGCTTGGTGTCTCCTCTTTCATGATTTGACAAATCATTCAGCAAATCATGTGCATCTACATAACAGAGGTCAAAAAGAGTGCCAACATGGTGGCCTAAGTCCCAGTTCCCTTCACAGACAGTCACAGATCAGGTGTGAGCCCCCACATCCAGGTCTATCACATGAGGACAATAAGATTACAGATGTGACCAAATCAGTCTCTTATCTTACTGAAAATGTCTCCTATCAGATGACTCATTTAGTCTAATTAAGAGATAATCTAATGTAATTATGATTATTATCTATTAAATGCAGGAGGGTTCACTTCTTCGGTTTTACCTGGAGAAAACCATCTGTGGTGTCCACATGAAATAAAAGTAGTTTGTCTCTTTTTTATGAGCATAATTTGGTCTCTACTTTTAGTCTCTCATCATCATGCTACACTAGTGAACATGACTCGTTAAATGCACACTGCTGGCCTAAGTATTTGCATTACAGCAAGAAACAACAGTGTTGACTTTATGTCAAAGATGTCTATGTATTGTGTATTGCAGAGATATCTACTGAAGATAACATGCAGTTTTACAAGCTCTTTGCATTTTAGTCTAATCAGTAAACAAAACAAACTCACACAATATCAAGGAAATATTCTTACACCTATCTTCCTTACTAAACAGAAAAATACAACCGTACACCTTCTGAATTCAAGTTTCTGTCTTTCACTGAACTGAAACAAGCTTAATTGCCCTGTTAACTCATCGTAAACACACTTCATTCAAACAAGACATAAACGAAATAAAACTCACCAAAACTCTCTGGTTTGTCTTTTCGCAATCGCCAGTTTAGTTGAAATAAATCCTCAACTCACTGAATCTATCTCACAGTTCTGCTGATTGACCTCTCTCCTGTCACCTGTCGTCATATGCCTCGTCGGAGCCGCCGGATATCATCACTGTACTGTATTCCCTGTCATCAACCTGGCAGGACACTTGGTGGTGTCAAAGGCAGCCAGTCTGGTGTTCAGCCATGTTCGCCCTGTTTGAGCTGTGGAGCCCGGTTGAGCTGAGGTCCCTTGCCCACAGTGACTCATTTGACACAAGACTCATTTGACACAAGACTTCAGTAAGCTGTAATGCCAATAGCTCCACCGCTAAAAATAATTACAGCCCAAGCAGCAGACAATCGGTGATACCTTCAAATTCTGGCAATATTTCATTAAATTGCCCCTTTAACGAAGCAGGCACACTGCTTTCAGTCAGCTCAGTGTCAGCACGGTTCACTGATGTACTTTGTACAAACGAATCTGCTGCACTGTTTACAGACGTCTGTAAATATTAGCTGCTAGCACTATGTGAAAGTTAGCTGCTCAACCTGAGGCGAGTTTTCTTTTCCTAGAATGGTGACAGAAAGTTCGCGCCCTGAACTAATTTCATTGGTTGCCTCATTTTGGCTAGTTAGCTTCCTTTCTTGTTTATCTTGTGGGTATGACTTCATGCCTACATACTGTAGCCAAGGAAAGAGAGAGGAAGAAGCAGACACTGTACCTTCACTTACATGATGTTATTTGCTTTGCATGTGCTTACATGGGAGTGCCAGCAGGACGAGTTAGCTGAGCACCAAGAAGAAAACTCGACTCATCCACCACCGATGTGTAGCACCCACCTGGGTGATGCACGGCAGCCAGTTTGCACCAGAACGCTCACCACACATCAGCTATCTCAGTGGAGAGTAGAGGACTGAAGGAGCCAATTAAGTGACGAGGGATGATTAGGTGGCCATGATGGGAGGAAGGCCTGTTTTGGGAATTTAGCCAGGGCACCGGGGTAACACCCC
>JBBPCS010000023.1:2014473-2039823 GCA_037974645.1 Hollardia meadi
ATTGTTGACTGAGCCACAACCAATAGAACAAGCAATAGAACAAGGTTCGACACACACACGCACACACGCACACACACACACACACACACACACACACACAAACACACACACACATATCTAAAGGTGCTACCATTGTTATTTATTTTTTTTTAAAGTTAAACGATCATATTTTTGTAACAATATGGAATAACACACTTCCTGGTGGTTTTGTGAATTTCTCTTTTCCACCAACTATCATTCAGAAATGTGAAAAATTTCCACATCAACCTGATGATATACTATTTTAACCCTGCTTGTGTGTAGTCTCTGATGCTGAAGCTTCACTCCCTCCTCTGTCTCTCCCCCTCTCAGATGCCGTGGCAGAGTGTGGAGCATGTGGGTGACCAGAGTCCTTATGTGACGTCAATCATCATGCACATTAAGCAAAACGTGCCGATCATCAGGGACAATCTGGCCTCTACACGCAAATACTTCACACAATTCTGCATCAAGTTCACAAAGTACAACACATACACACGCTCATGCATACGTCATTGTTCTATCCATAACAAGAGGTTCCTAAAGTTGATATTTTTGTCACTTCTTTCTTTCCACAGTTCTTTCATTCCCAAATTTATCAACTACCTGTTCAGATGCAAGCCTATCAGCATGGTGGGAGCCGAACAAGTAAGTTTAATTTATGCTAATCTGTTTTAAAGCTTCTTTTGAGCTGCCTTGTGAGTTATCATCTCAAGAACATTTAAAGCTATATATATATGTGCACTATTACATGATTATTACTTACAGAAAATACACGCTGTACATTCATGTGCACTGGTATACATGTTTTCATTTCTTTCTTGTGTACCCTGCCCTGCCAGCTCCTCCTTGACACTCACTCCCTGAAGACGGTCTTGCTGGATCTGCCTTCCATAGGCTCCCAGGTGCTCCGCAAGGCACCTGCCAGCTACACTAAGATAGTGGTGAAAGGCATGACCCGTGCAGAGATGATCCTTAAGGTGAGGAGAATATATATATTTTGTTCAAGAATAGAAATTACATTTCTTTTGATATTTTCTTTTTACTTAACGTTAGGCTACATTCTGCTGTATGTGCATGTGTTTTGACGCGCGCGTCTCCCGCAGTCGCATCATTGTTTCATGCACCGCCTGTCTCAAGCAAGCGCAACGATCATGTGCATGCATGAAGTCGAATGATGCAGGTTATGGCAAGCAAGCGAGGAAGTTAATGTTAAGCCACTCTGAAGCTATGCCTGAAAAAATGCGGCCCACCAAAGACATTTACAAAGACTTTCTTGTCGTTAACACAGCACAAATGAGAAGTTTTCATACAATCAAGCCTCATTCTCTTTTTAATTGTTGTTTGTGAGCTTCTGTAAAGCCTGCTAGTTCTCATTTTAAAAATTCTCAGTGATGTATCAGTAATTAACCTTGATCCGTGTCTCAAACAATCCTGTGTCAGGTCTTTGAATTTAAGGGAAAAGTCATTTTAAAAAGTCCTTGAATGTGATGATTAACAAGGTGCGATAACCCTGAGAGTAGCAGCTCTATTCGGACGATTCTGGCTGTGCAGCTTTTAGGTGCAAAGTGTGAATAAGCGTATAGACTAACTTTCCTCAGATGAATGTTGGAAAAACACTCAACCTGGCACCTAAGGCCAGTAGAGTTACATTTAAACAGTTTACCTTTCACATATAAACTCAGAATGAGCCCCCACATCCTTAACTGATGGATTTTAATGGGAGTCTGAGTTCAACTCTTAATACAAAATAGTTCATCTTAAACACATTATCACAGCAGCTCAAATCTTTGAGGGACACTTGAGGATTTTATGACATTTAACTTGGGTGGCTAAATTCATGCTGACTACTTTTACAACCAGACCTTCAGTTTCTGACCTTTAAAGGCTCGGAACGTTAGATAAACCTTTTTTGTGTAAGTGCTGGCTGAATAACTTTTCTTTATCTCTTGTTTGCCGTTGCACAGATTTAATGTTGAAAGTCTGACATATCCAGTTAAACATTAGCTTTGGTGTTGATGCTAATGCTTGACCAAGAATAGTCTGGCACGACCTGCAGCTAACTGCTTTTTCCACCGATTGAGGTTCCATCATTAGAGGCAACAATAGAAGGAACACACATTTCTCATTCTGAGCGTTTGTGGTTTGACTGGAGAGTCTGTACTAAAATGTTTGTCTTGAGTCACTTTTTATTTTGGGGGTTTAGTTTATTTTGGGGCAGAATAACCTTTTAATTGTGTCTTTAACCCCACTCACAATAACACTTTATGAGCATGTTTCCATAAAATAACCCAGACCGGCTAACAGGAGACGCACGTTCTTTAAACACAGTATGTGGTTGACGTTGAGTCAGTGGGAAAGGTGTCCGTGAGTAAATAAGTGAATGCATGCATCCATGCATCTGCTCATGGAAATGCACATTCACGCGTGCAGTATAACATGGTGTTTATTGGATTTTTGCTTTCAGTAAAGGAGAGCAAATGCAGGATTGAGCCAGTTGCCTCAGATTTACCTTAGGTAACCCTAGAGGAGACTGGTATGTGGCTGCCATAGATTAACCCCACCCTAATTAACTGTCCCAGGAGTGTACAGAAATGCACACATACACACACAGAGCACACGCCTGCCTGTCCTTTGATTTCCCCTAGACTCCTCTGAGGCTTTCTTTCCTTCCTGAAGTTATCGTGGTTGGACTGTTAACGTTGAAAGCAGTTGGTGTGACCTGCTCTGATTCTGTCCTGCTGTGAAAAACAGTGACTCAATGGCAGCAAATATTTTAAATGTATGGTTTTATATTGTAACATCCTTTTCTAGACTCAGGCCTTCAGGCGCACTGACTTTGTTTCATCTCAGACATTGACTGTCTAACAGGACCCTCCCACCATTTCATATTTTGATCGCCTCCTCAGATAGACTGCTACTGGATGCACACTGGACCAAAAGGCCTGTGTAAGGCCTGTCTTTGTTCCCCGGAAATATTCCATGAATGTACAGTATATATGTAACTGTCCACTCATCTGCCACGCATTAAAGGGCCTTTGACATTATAGAATTATAGAATGCTTACTACTGCCCGCTTGTTTTATGAATTCAAGTGCTGGCGGGCCCTTTCAGCTGGAATTTGATCTGTATGGCTCTCACAGATGTAGCTGACATTGCATGAAGGCTGTTAGAGTGATCTGCATGCATTACTGTGGCAGCAGAAGACACAATAATCATTGTGGAGGTTATAAAATCTGCTGCTATAAGAAATATTAAAAGAAAAATCTTGATATCAGACAAATGATGCAACACAAGATGCAAAAGATAAAGATACAATCTGCCATTTTGTTTTGTCCCTTGAAGCAAAAAAGGCACAAAAAGATGAGCTCCCTGGATTGCATTCCTCTAAACACACTTGTGTTCATTTGGAAAGAGAAAGCTCATATGAGGAAAGGGAAGCTTTTGTACTGTGGCCAGCATTGTAGCCATCAACTTTGTGCAACATCAAGGTCCCTCACAAGTAATTGCTTCCAACTTGGGCTGAGACTGACGCCTCTGGAAGACAAACCCATCCAAAGAAGGTCAACACAAGAATCCCTCTGTCTAGCCTCAACAATAGGGTTAAATTACACTCTCTGATGCTGGGACTTGAAATTGAATCTGGCTTACCCCCACCAAGAATCTGCCATGCATTGGCACAATTGAAGGTTGTGTCGTCTTGTATCGGTTCAAGGGTTGATTTAATGACCTCACACCATTCAAAACTATCCTGTTGGTAGTCATAACCTTAATTCATTCTTTATTTTTTTTTCTTCAGTAAAACAAGCTGTAAGCACAACATTGCCATTATAGCCACGTATCCACCAAAGTGCTTTCCAGTATAGCACACTTGAAAACCATGCGTATCCTATAATAAATGTGACTAAACCTTAGAGGTGTTCTGTATTTCCACTGTATGTGTCGACGGGTCATTGGGAGAAACCCCTTTCTCTTTTCTACCAGTTGGGAAACAACACAGGAGGCTTTTCTTGGTCTTGAGACGCTGCAGCATTTATCAATGTGTCACGCTGCTTATAGCCTGCTGTAGGCTACATTACTGGCAGATTGACAACATTAAAAACTGCTAACATTTTTCTCTGCTCGGTTCGTATTCGCGTTTTCAGTCTCTCTCACTTGCTCAACCGCACACTCACTATATACACACGTTTTGTGTTTACTTTTATTCTCAGTATGTGGTTGTTTATTACAGCATTGACACAATGTTTGTTTGAGAAAAGGCTGCAGGCAGCAAGACTAAACACTGCTGAAAAAAACATAAAAGTTAAGAGATCCTGCATCCGAGCACAGATAGCGAAATAACTCAGGTTGTTCTGACTGACCAATCAGTGGTCTGCCGTCATTCTAACTCCACCATTTAGTGTTGGATCGTGTGCTAGATACCTCAACAGAGGGGTAACGGAAAAAGAATTGAACAGAATGAAGTGTTTCTGTCGGTACCATCCACAACTTTTAATAATGGAAATGTCAAAATAACCATTCTAATTTGTAACAAACTGAACTGAACCAAACCGGGCTGCTTGGTGGAAACAAGGCTATTATCACCTTATAAAGTTGTTATGTGGCAGCAATCAGTTGCCTATTTACACATCCAGCACACATGGACTAACATTTATTTGCAGTTTGTGGTGTTGCCTCCTCGGGGAAATAGCTTGTTCGCTGCCAAATGCTCCACTGTGCTCACCAGCTAGATACTAACTTTTTGTCTTTCTGCTGTTTGGTGCTGGTTAGGTTCAGGACAGTGGTAGTTGGTTTGTCAGAGCTTGTTTGCTAAAAAGCAGAAAAGCTGCCATGATGAAGAGAGTGGTAATACTGAACTAAAAGAATGAAGTTCTGTGTCCTAAAACCAACCCATTAAGCTGAATGATACAAAAAGGATAAAGCTGAGAGGAACTTGGGTGATAATTCTCTGTGGGTTCATCACCACTAGCTACACCTTTCACATTACGCATCCGTTGATCCACTGTTAATATAAGAATACTAATTAGTGCAGCTTTAAACTGAGGCTGGCCCTTCAGTTCACAGAAGACCAACCACCGTATTTTGTTTACATTTCGCTTAAGATCCATCTCTTGAATCTTTATGTAGCTGTTAAAGCGTCTGAGAAAGATGAAAATATTTGGGTTGTCTGTTTTGTGAGCCAGTCCTCAGTTATGTTCAAAGAACGATTCTGTTCAATGCCTGTGAGACGTGGCTGTTTTCCACGCTCTTTCAGCCCAGCCCACCATAGCTCCAGCACTCTCTCCCACCTCTGAAGTTCTCTTCTGGGGTGAATTTAAAAGGCAGAAGCCCCCCACACACACCCCTCCCCCCTTCCCCACCCTGGTTCAGCATGAATGCCCCCCCCCCCTGACTCTGTTGCTCTCGTTCTCCCTTTTAATGCCCATTTCCATTCTTGAACTCCCTCTTTTCTTTCCCTTTTTTTACAAGGTCCCTGCAGACATTTCCCTTGGCCTGGCTCCAGGACAGTTGCTAAGTAAATCACTCAGTCAGCAGGGCTAGTAAGAAAGCAAAGAATTCCACACGATCCTGAGCCTGTCATGCCTGCTCTTCCCTCTCGTTCTTCCACACTCTCCCTTAAAGTGAAGGAAAGGAGAAACATTTTGTGAGATGAACCCTGTGTGGATGCGTACGCTTGTGATGGGAAGTGGGGGTCTGTCAGCCATGTGTTGATTTGCCTGCTGCTTTGTAGTTGCTGCAAGAAATGCTATCCGATCCACATTTTCCACCCAGTCTCTATTGTTGGAAAAAAACCAAAAACAAGTCCAATCCATTAAGACTTGTGCCCCATTAAACCTGATTTTTGCCCAGACTAATTATACCCCAAAAAATAATTACCGGTGAAACTAATTCTTGCCCCCTCATGCATAGAGTAATTGGTGTGTAAAAGGGAAAAAGAGTAAGGAGTGGGTTCCTAAATATAGAACCATAGTCTCGACTTTGTTTGCAGCTAGAACTGCTCGGTTTCTCTCAATTTTACCCTCTCTCCCCAATTTCCCTCATTTGGACCATAGCTGCCCCATGTGGGATCATTTAAAGATCTCTCAGTTTGGAAAGGAGGGAGGTCTGAAACATTAAACTCTACTTTTCCGCAGGTGGTGATGGCCCCACATGAACCACCAGTGGTGTTTGTTGATAACTACATTAAGCTCCTGGCTGATGGCAATCCTGAGACCTTCCAGAAGATTCTGGACATGAAGGTCAGTTGGTTTGACTCTATCAATAATTTAAAGGGATAAGTCAATTTTGTGATATATGTGCTTGTGTAAGAAGGTCGATACCACTCTCGTATATGTATCTTCAATATGGAGCTGAGCCTAGCAAGCGGTTATCTTATAGCTGGCCTGGCTCTGTTTGAAGGTAACAAAGTCAGCCTACCACCACCTCTTAAGTTCAAATGAGCTATTATGTGTACTCTGCTTCCAGTGTTTTATGCTAAGATAAGCTAACGGGCTGCTCCAGCTTCATACTGAACATTGAGGGTGGTATTTATTAATTAATTAAGTGTATTTCCAAAAAAAGGTGACCTATTCCTTTAACACTGTAACTGCATTTTAACTCACTCTTAGTTTGGGATTTATTTTTTTTCGTGTTTTGCGTTTTAAGACATTATAGTTAGTTAGACATTAATTTCCCATGTGCACTTGTGTGTGGATGTTTGTGTAGGGTCTAAAGCGCAGTGAACAGAGCAGCATGCTGGAGCTCTTCAGGCAGAGGCTACCCACTCCACCCTCCGGAGGCGACGGCGGCCCCTCCCTGTCCTTCAGTGCCCCCACCCCAGAGCAGGAGTCCTCTCGCATCCGCAAACTAGAGAAACTAATCAAGAAGAGACTGTGAACAGACACACACTGAAATCGCATCTTGAAAATAAAAATGGCTGCAGGGTGTAATGGTCTTCACCTCACATGCAAGTTATTCATCTCAAAGACTTAATCATGAAAGACGTAATCATGCTCCATTCAGTTATCATGGAGAATTACAGAAAGAGCAAAGAGTTGACTGAATTTCCTGACTGACAGTAATATGAACCCAAGATGATGCTGGATTATGAAGAAACTTCCTCAACTGCTACTTGCTGTTGTTACATATGTAATTTACTTCTGTAATTTCCCCCCTTTGCTTTTCAAGACACTAACGTCTGAGCTCTGTAACAACGTTGTTGCACAGTGTATTTGTGCTCAGAAGACCTGAATGTGGTGCTGTTAACTAATTACTGGCTGCCTCTCTGGGACATGTCTAATCCAGGATGATTACAGGCAGCATAATCTTAATTTAAATTTACCTTGGGGGAAAGATGTACTTCAAGGATGGGTTTCCTCGACTGTTATATTTCAACTGGGAAGATACTGGGTTATATATTTAAGTTGACATGCTTCATAGGTGTCAGGATTGCTTTTGTGAACAGTGGCCTAAATTGAAGTCTCAGACTTCTTGAGACTCAGCTTGAGAGTCCCCAAGTCTGGGATGAAGAGGATCTATGGATTTCCTTCATCTTCAGTCAGACATGAGGCCAGCTTTGTCCTGGTATTTAAAATCCAAGGTTGTCTCGGAAATTAGAACCAGCTAGCTGAAGTCTTTAACCTTGGGCCGTTGCCTGGGGTGTTGGTAAATGATCATTTAATCCTCTGCGTCCTTGGCATTGACATGAAAACAAGGTTTTGTTTTAGCAAAATCGCAAAACGCTATATTGGAAAAGAATCTTTTCTCATAAAAATGCACTGAGACGAAATGCATATGTCTCAATACGTCACTGGAAGAAAAGGCAAACTTATTTGAAGTCAATACCCTGGTTATGGTCACTGATCAGAAAAGTCCTTGTCGATCAAATGTAACTATCGGTGTACTGTATCAGGCACAAAATGTTGCGTCTTGTCTGATTTGTATCCCACACAGGCAAATGTGGAACACTATTAAAACGTTGCCACCAGTTTTGCCCTTGTGCTTCATCAGTTGGGTGTATACTGCTCCAATGCACATTATGCACAATACCAGGAAAAAATATCAACCTCTTTTTTTTTTTTTTCTAACCAAGGTCCAATTTTGAATGAGGGGCTGGAAAAGTTCCCATGACCAGCTCCTTCTCTGGCTGACGCTTATCCCCCATCCAATCGGGAGCCTTTAAATGCTTCAAAAGGCGTTTCCTTTCTCCATGTTTGTGGATCAGAAGGCCCCTTTAAGGGAGAGGAAGTTTGAAGAGGAGCCGCGGGCAGCACGAGTCCTTCACAGCGTTTCTCTTCTCAGACAAAACTTCCTCAGCTCCACATTCACCGGGGCATGCTTTGATAATTTTGACTATCAAAAGCGAACGATAGTTTTTGCTTTTCCTGTCGTGAAGTGGGTTAATGGTCTCGGTAGTTTGATGACATTTCCAGCGGACAGCCGTGCATCCTGTCCGGGAAGAGGTAAGTGGTAACCACCGTGGGTACTTTGCATCAAAACAAAACCCGAGGACTCTTACGGAAGCGCAATCTGGAAGCACTCCCCTTTCGAAATTTGCGTTTTACTCGCTGGAGTTTTGCAACTTCTGACCAGAAATGGTTGGCAGCTTGAACTTGCCACATGTATGTGAAGGAGATCCGCTGGATATGATGAGCTGCAGCGCTGATAGAGGACTTGACAGCCCGGACTCTGGGTTACCCCCGAGCCCGAGCCCCAGCGCCTGGCTGCTGCCTGTGGGTGCAGAGAAAGCCGGGGGTGTGAGCCCGGTGTCTGAAGACGACGGACGGGTAGGTAACACTACTTCCTGACTATATGTTATTTAAGCTATATATGAACTCCCTTTAGAGAAACGTAGACGACCACAAATTGCAGCTGAGCATTTCTGATTTGAAACCAGTTCAATCCATTAGTTGTAATTTAATATGGAAGACTTGGCATACTCCTAGGAATTTAGTATTCCATGCATGAAAGCTTGATGGTTTCCACAAATGCAAATGTAAATGGTCTTGGAATAGATAACTACAGGCAATGCCATTGAAATTGTTGCTGTCTGCCTATACCAAATATTAGTGACCTTTGACAAGAACCCTTACCACTTAACTTGCATCTTCAGGTCAGCTAAAGAAAGTGGGTAACTTCTGCACTAAACTTACAGTGTTGGGGGGGCTAATTTTGTGTTGCAGGTTCCAGTTTTACCCACGGGGTCTTTCCAGCAGCTACATCCATTATCCTTTGGGGAAGGCATTGCACTTGATCCATTACCGCCAAAGGAAATCAGGTGGGTTGGCTTGGATGTGACCTCTGTGCAGCATTAGACCTGCTGGAGGAGTGAGGATATGCAATAAAAAAAATGGCACCCCAATGAGGACACGTTGACTGTGATATTTTTGCATTAAGATGTACCAGGACGGCCAACAACTGCAAAGTGTGCACATGAGCAAACGAGGAGACAATGGACATGGATAAACCACTTGCATTATATAGTGTAATGGATAAATCATAGATTTGCACCAAATAAAACCACAACACTTTCCCTCCTCCACAGATACACCTCATCCATACACTATGACTCAGACCGGCACTTCATCCAGGGTGTGGCCCTGCAGCCGTGGGGCCAGGGCCTTGAACACTGTCGCCAGACCATCATGGCCGTGCCCCACAGTACCTGGCGCCACTACAAAACGCAGCTGGAATTCCAGCCTCGCCATCGGCCGCAGCACTTCAAGAGTACCACTATCATCTACCCCAAGAGAACCAGCGCCGTCTACACCACAGAGCTGAGCTACGACAGCCACCGACTATCCAGACGTTTCCTCTCCAGTGTGGAACTGGAGGCGATTGGCCGGAGAGAGCTACCTCAGTGAGGGTGCAACAGGTGTCTGGGGACACATAAGAACGGTTGTTCCCATGGTCCCTTTACTGTAGCTCCCTGAGGCTGACTGCCATTGACCTGCTGTGTTGTCTTTTTATACTTGTGTAGCCTGCCATCCTTTTAGCCGCCCTTTCCAAGCTGTGCACAGGAAGCATCCGTGCTGTGTTGTTGTTACAGATCTCAGAGATAACAAGCCATGGAGAAATTGGGTAACATACTCATTCAGTCCATGTCTTGATATGTTTATATCCCTGCCAATGGATGATTCCTCCATAGCAGGAATGGATATTTTATTAAATGCAGAACTTTGCAGCTTCTTGGTTTCTAGAGGCATGCTCATATTTGATTTTTTTTTTTCTTTTTAATTGGCTATAGAATCGACTTTTTTTGGACAGAGATGAGGAGAAGAATTATTTGCCCTCAGCAAAGTCACTCCCCTCATGTTGCACCAAGTTGGTCAAGTATGCAGAGTGATTGGTTTTAAATTTAAACAATGAGGCCAGGCTCAGTCCAAAGACTTTCTTTGTAATCCTAGAGAAGAGCTTTTAGAACTGTATGTTCGACTAGTATGTAAGGGAGAGGAAAGGCAATAAAATGTGCTGGAACTTGGATGCATGCTAAGAAATCACTACCTTATCTGCACTGTACACTGAGGTTGTGGTGAAAATACTTAACGTGTGGTGTTTCTTCACAGGGTATTGTGTATTTCCGCACAATGTAGCACGAGCTAAGCTTTTCCCAAGCCTTCTCTCTGGAAACGGTTTACGGCTGCGATTCATAATGTATTCTGTAAATGTTGCAGATTAAGGGAACTTGTGTACGCATTTTTAACCAAACTATTTTTGGTATCACTCACAGGCTAACTAGTGAAAATAACAAGCTGCATTCCACTGCTATCACTTTCTTTGGCCTAACGTGGATTGAAATTATATTTATTCTGTTGAAGTTTTAGGTTCTGAGACTTCAGAGACTATCAGTTGATGAACGGGTCTCTAGTCACAGTAAGGGATATTTTTGTGATGTCCTTTGTGCCTCTTTGATGTGTCTGTTGATGCTTCTTTTTTAACATTAGTCACTTTTTCAGTGCCAGTTTGAAATAAAGCACTCATTAGATCAATACTTGTATAATTTTATCAATTAGTCCCTTTTTTTTAGGGTGATGGCAGACAAAGGAAATTATTTATTAATCAATCTTTGACCAGAGGAATGACATGCATAGATTCTCATAATAGAGGACCATGAGACATGATTGTTCTCATGTCTCATGGGAAGGGCAAGTATATCCACACAAAAAGGGTCTTGACATTGTGTTTTTTTTATGTTTTGAGTGCCACAAAGCAAATGGCACTAAGCAGGATGGATACAACAATCTGAAAAGATAGATGTGCTATCCATCGGTTCAGGTAGGGAAATAATATATACTTGAGGGTGAATTGTCCCATTTGAATTGTGCTGCATTAATGCCATCCTGTGGCCAGAGAGGGGAGATACTATAGAGAACTCGCTTTCATTTCTGAGCAGCCAATATCAGTTACAGCATACATAATCAGTACAGTACACAGAGTCAGCCATATTGCAAATGCAGTCCCAGTCTTCAGAATGTGTTAAATAATGGCGACAAACTGACAGACAAAGCATATCAGAAAGACTCATCTGCGGTCAGCCAGACGTTTGTAGCTTTGGTCTTTTCACTAGGGTCACAAAGAAGTTAAACATACATCTGACTCATAATTTCTCTCTCTTATGACCACTGAATCTGTTCTGATTATCTTCAGGGTGTGGGAAAAATAGTGCAGCATTAAAGCTTATTGAGTTCAGTGTTTCCTATTTCTTTGCCAGAGGGTTTTCCTCAAAGGTGCCTCCAACATTGGCAGTCCTGTCCTGATGAGAGCTGAGGAATAGAAAGCACTCGGTAACTTCTTGCACCGCTGCCTCAGTGTAATTCACTCTCTTTTCACAAACTCATCTGCAGGACTCTGCAAGTTTATCACTTAGAAAAGGCAGTATAAATAGCATAGTGTATATTCAAATAACTAAATAAGATATAAAGGTTAACAGTAAAGTGCAAATCCAAATTTACACAATGTCAAAATATTACAGGTAATCTGTAAGGATCACATCTATGTACTAGAATTGGTATATTGCCAGGTATACAATATCAAATCGGCAGACAAGCCTATATAGTCCATTCAAAAAAGGTCCTTAAAATGAAATGCTCATGGCATTTCACATAATTTCCATGGGGCCACAAAAGTCAGAGTTGTACTGATTGTAATTGACAGAGACCCAGAAAGAAAGAGGAATATTTAAACAAACAGAACCGAAATGGAAATCTTAAAGATAAAAACTTTCCACCGAACGTCTACATATTTTCTCATCATGTATAGTATTTTGCAGAATAAATGTCTGAAGATGAACTTCATTCGGTGCTCTAAATGTAAAAACAAACATTAATATATTTGCTATTTAAAATCAAACCAGCAATGCCCCTTTTGGAGACATCAAAATGGTTTGTATGTAGCTTCACGTGTGAAATGAGCCCGTTTTCAGCAAGTGATTTTAATTCCACAAACTGAACGCAGTATTTTGTGCTTTATCGATTTGAAAACTCGAAACCTACCTTTTCCCCACGGAACATGAAGGCAGCATTTCACCAATTGTCATGACGTAGATGTAGAGCTGTGACATCGAAGACAATTGTCTACGTTTTTCAACATTTTTATGTCACGGAAATTACATTGCCTTGTACAACCTAAAGTAATTACATTAGATGATGGATTTTTATTAATCGAAAGTAAAATAAATAAAAAAAACACACACATTGCGATGTATGACGTATGGGTTCAGAGGTCACAAACACACGCCCACATCTCTTTTTCCCGCATTCCGATTGGGACTGAAACGTCGTTGTTTTTATGTTGTTTCGAAGTAAACCGAGCTATATCTGTGTATCTATTTGTGACAGTATGAGTGGGTTTTACGGTACATACCCATACCCATATTGTTCTCGTCTCTGAAAGAATGAAATAGATTTCAGACGACACAAGCTATCCTTAAACGCAACTCTACTCTTGGGTAGAGAGTCATTAGCTTGTTATGCTAGCAGGGTACTGGTAACGTCACTATTTGTGAAGAATGAAGACTTCTAACGGTGTCACCAGTATCATGGACATGTTTGAAAAGGGAAAAGTCCTAAAAATATGTGCCCCAATGGTTCGATATTCAAAGTAAGTGGAATCTGTTTTCTTTCTACAATAGTAGCTCTTTCGTTATTTTTGCAGTGTTGAACCTCGTGAGTGCTCGGTTCCTCCGCCTTACCTACTGCCAGTACAACTATCCTTCATTGTGTATGTTGCACACTGGTCGATAAAATCCTTTTTTCCACATAGGCTTGCATTCAGGTCCTTGGTGAGGAAATACAACTGTGATATCTGCTTCACCCCAATGATAGTCGCCTCTGACTTCATGCGATCAGCCAAAGCCAGGGACAGTGAATTCACTTCCAATGAGCGTGAGTAGCTACACTGCAATATCAGCTTTAATAGCTCACTGCCCTAATGTCTTGCTGCACCACCGCTTGTAATGCACAGCGTCTTTACACGAACATGTCAGTCTTGCCACATTATAAATGTGTTGTTAACTGGGAGTTTTGTTTTTGCCATAACTTCGCCATAATCGCCATTGTTTGTTTTTCCTTTTCCATGTCAGATGACCGACCCCTGATAGTGCAGTTTGCTGCCCATGATGCCCAGACTCTGGCTGATGCAGCCTGTGTAGTGGCACCTTTCTCAGATGGAGTGGATCTCAACTGTGGCTGTCCTCAAAGGTGCAACTAGTGATTGTAGGCCTGGATGCATTTTGGCCTCCAGTCACTTTTGATCACTCTGTGTTATTTCATGTTTTGATTGTAAGATCAACGGCAACAACAACATAAAAAAATCATATGTTTCTGTTTTCTGTCAAGTGTGATTGTGATGGATAATTAAACAAAAATCTATTAAACCCTGTGCCCCTTAAACCTGCTTGCAGAATTTTTTAACCAGGTCGATTTATTAGCTTTGTTGTTGTGTTTTCAGATGGGCTATGTCAGCTGGCTATGGTGCATGCCTCATCAACAAGCCTGAACTTGTGAAAGACATGGTCAGACATGTCAGAAACCAAGTGGACAATCCAAACTATACAGCGTCAATCAAAATAAGGTATAAAAAAAAACAAAAAAAAACAAACCTGAACCTGTTTGATATTATACTAGGGCTAAACTGAACTCAAAGGCCAAGAATATGTCGGCTGATATTGGCTTATTGCAGATACATCAGTATTCGTACATATGTTGGCGGATAAGTAACAAGACATGGTAGGAAAGAAATGCCAAACTCGTTAATTGAGAAACAGTGTGGCCATTGCATAGTTTGTCCACAAGAGAGCACTGACAAGTTTATTTTCAACTGTAAAATGTTCCATTAAGATTCTTAGTCTGTATTCTAAAAAACAATTGAAGTGATCTTGGTTAAGGTTATTGGTTTATGTTGAAATATTTATGTTTAAAACTTACTTAAATGACTCTCAACATATTTTGTGACCACATTTTCCACACAATATAAGTATTGGTAAGGCTATACCTTGCACTGTACCTAGAGAAAGAAATTTTGCATTTCATTTTTAAGACATAACTATGACCTCCTGCGTTAAAATGAAGGTCAGAACCTAATAATAATAATAATAAAAGAAATTCACTTCACCCACAGAATTCACAAGGACCTGAAGCGGACGGTGGATCTGTGCCAAAAGGCCGAATCAGCTGGTGTGTCATGGATAACCGTCCACGGGCGTACATCAGAAGAACGCCACCAGCCAGTCCATTATGATGCCATAAAGACAATCAAAGACAGCGTGTCTATCCCCGTCATTGCCAATGGGGACATAAAGCACCTACGTGATGTGGAGTCCACTTACCAGCTTACTGGTGTTGATGGTAAGTTTGTTTTGAACTTATTACACTCTTGAACAAGTAAACTTATCAACTTATGATAGAGGCATACATGACAATGTTGCTTTCAAATGTGTTAATTACCTGTGTGTTTGGATTTGCTTATTAGGTGTGATGGCTGCCCGGGGGTTGCTTGCTAACCCTGCCATGTTCACTGGCTATGAGGATACTCCTTTGGAGTGTATATGGGACTGGGTGGACATCTCTATAGAGCAGGGCACTCCATTCACCTGCTTCCACCACCACCTTATCTACATGCTGGAGAGGGTTAGCTCCCAGCAAGAGAGAAAAGTGTTCAATTCTCTATCCAGTACCTCAGCTGTAATAGATTACCTCCAAGACACATACGGGTCAGTCCATGAGCTGGGAACATGAGCATATTGAAATGGAATGTATTTGATTTTAGCTTGCTCTATTTTATAATAAAACTATAAAGCTATGGCAGATGTCTGTCTGCTTCATTACTATAGAATATTTTCTCCAGTCAAGTCTTATTGAAACAGAATATATAGTTATTAATGCTTGTCTTAAATAGGCAGGAGTACATGCAAGTGCATACTGAGGCTTTAGCAGCTGTAACGTGGGACATATTATTATAGCTCCATACCCACAAATATCACAAGAATTTTGTATATCTTGTATCTTGTGTACATCTTTTTTTTTTTATTGAGTTCAGCTTTTTGGAAAGCAATATAATTTGAATTGTCTTTACGGACAGTGATTACCCTTTTACATGTTACAATTTTCGCTGCAGAATGGATAAATACTGAGTCAAAGGAAGCAACACAACTGAACGTACATTTAGTTTTGCTAATAACGAGATCTTGGAAGGAATAAACAGGATGTATTGCAAGCTTACCTTCAAAGTAAAGTCAAAATGTGTTTCCTGAATGTAAAAAGAAGGAGGCTAAAAGCTAGAACAGGCAATGGGATTTCAACTGTTAATACTGAAACAATTGGCAAACAATGACGCATTTCCCGGTGTTATCACTTCCGCTGCCCTGTCGAAATATGCCAGTTTAATGCAAATTGATAGCACTAACGTTACCAATCCACTTAACTAACCTCCCCATCTAGATGTGAGTAGTACATATCGAATATGCCATTGAAAAACGATCAATTTAGCAAACACCAAAATAATATTGAAATTGGTTTTATTTTGGAAAATAGCGGAAGATGGGGTTCTTCTTACGAGCGGACTGGAACAGGAAGACGGAAGAAGGCGGAAGACAAATCCGTGGTTGATTTCAGAAGTTAACACAAATTACTCAGTATTTTTGGCGAATTGCCGGTAAGTTACGGATCTATGTCTGAATTATTACATGAACTTAGACATTTTAAAAAGTCTTGCCATTTTAAAAAGTCGAACCAGTTAGCTAGCTAAGTTATAGCTGTTCCTAAAAACGTCCACGTTAGAGTAACGTTTGTCTAAGTAAACTACCGTTAATTCATGCCAGTAAAGCATTGGAGTTATGATTTTGAACACGGACAGAAGATGAAAAGAGTAATATATATATATATATATATATACATATATATATATACAAAAAGCGAATATTGTGAATATTTGCCTTAAATAAGCATATAAACACTGTTGTTATGTATGGCGTGAGTTTTACAAAGTTGACTTTAAACGAAAACCGTAAATTAGATTAGATTAGATTCAACTTTAGTGTCATTGTGCAGAGTACAAGTACAGAGACAACGAAATGCAGTTAGCATCTAACCAGAAGTGCAAGAAGCAGTAAGTGCGGAGTATGTACATATATACAGTGGAATATATATAAATAAGAATATGTGCAGTATGGACAGAAGTTTTTCTAAACACAGGGTGTATTGTTGTCCAAGTGGACAAAAACTATACACGCTAGCTAGCCCTCCAAGTTTTGTCTTTAACATTATATGTTTTTTCTTACCTGTTTTGCTCCTCGTGTCTGTCAGCTTATCTTCACAGACAGTCACCAGAGATGACGCTGCAATGGACTGCTGTGGCCTGCTTTCTCTATGTGGAGGTTGGCATTCTTGTCATTCTCTGTTTACCTTTCATCTCAGCCAGGAGGCAAGTAACAGCATACACTAACAGAATAGTTTCAGTGTGTTTGTGTCTGTGAGTCAGGTTTGTACTAATACAAAATGGTGGTGTGATTAACACAACAAAATGAGACGTGCACTCATGTGACAAATGACCAAAATTGACAGTTTTGGGGATCTTGCAGAAGATTGTGATTGTATGTTGCACAGTGAGTCAGTCAGGTACATACTACCTGTCTATAAATGATTGTCATTATGTCTGTGTGTGCGGTTGCAGATGGCAGAGCATTTTCCACCTGAGGATCTGGAGCAGTGTGGCGCGGTTCTGGAACAAAGTGTTTCTCACAATGATCATAATACTTATCGTTCTCTTCCTGGGTAAGTGAAACATCAAGTGTGTCTGTTTTTTCTTCCAGTTTTGTAGATACTGTAGGTAAAAACTCCCAAGTTGGAGTTGTGACCTGCTCACTGACCACTTGAGATTCGCGAACTGATGCGTTACGAAACATCAACAGTGAGCTGGGGGGAAGAAAGTGAAGAAAGAAGCCACATGAAGAAAGTGCATAGTAGAATGGGTGCAACTCTTCAGTTATTTCATTCTGACATACCTGTTTTTAGATGCAGTGCGTGAGGTGAGGAAATATTCAGGCAAAGAAGTTGGCACAGGTGCTAAGCTGCAGCCGAACATGTCTGATCACCTGCACATGAAGCTTTTCAGAGCCCAGAGGAACCTCTACATCTCCGGCTTCGCTGTCTTTCTCTGGCTGTGAGTCTTTCTGCTCCTATACTGATTCTCCAATGACAAAATAATTAATAAGTAATGAAAACAAGTTAGCTACAGACCTAGCTCTTTCCGTTGGCTGAGGCATTTCTCCAGCTGCTGTTATTTTATTGTCTTTTTGCAGGGTTATGAAGCGATTGGTCACCTTGATTAACCAGCTGGCATCAGCGTGTGCCACTACGGCTGCTCTTCAGACGCAGGCTGACAGTGCAAACAAGGCTGCCAAGAAATACATGGAGGACAATGAGCTCCTGAAACAGGTAGGCTCCACATTGGTTTGGTCAAATCACTGTTGTTAGAACCACAACAGCTAAACCTACATCAGACGATTAATACGTCTGACAATATAATAGACTCAGTAGGGCTGCCATTAACAATTATTGATTAATCTGTTTGTTATTTTAATAATGAATCCATTAATTGATTAGTCTATTAAATGTTTTTTTAAAAATTGTTACAAATGTAGAGACACTTTAGGCTCTGGGAAATTGTCTTGTTTCTTTTGGCCAACCCAAAGACTCTTTGTTTGTTATCATAAATGACAAAGAAAAGTAACAAATCCTCACATTTAAGAAGCTGGAACCAGCAATTTTTTTTGACATTTGCACTTTAAAACAACTGAAAGGATTAATCAATTGCGCTTTTTTTTTTTTTTTTTTTTTTTTTTAATCGTAATTCCACTGGTTTACCAAGATTACATTCAGACTCAGAAAAGCAGTCGAACACATCTGCTGTTATGTGAGGTCGGATCACTTTTGTGTGTTTTTTAACATCAAATCCCCATGTCCAAATGAGGAGCCATTGGGTACAACCCTGTTCTTCACGACTATGGCTGTAGCTATCTTTGTTGGGTAGATCTGAATGCCAAGGTTTTTATGCCTCGGTACCTGTGAACCCTTTGTAGTGCATCTTTAGAGGCAGACACCATCTACCAGACCCACACACTTGGTCTGGTTCCCTTCATCAATCACCTCTAGATGTGAATACACACCATGAAGCTGCACGGAGCTGACGAGCTGTATTTCATGTACCGCTCATGTCATTTGATGCATTTCAGACTCTGATGAAAGGGAAGGGTGATAAGGCTACCGCACAGGGCATGGAGCTGTTGAGGGAAGAGGTGGAGAAACTGAAAGAACAACTGACGATCTCAGGAGATGGTTCGTATCCATGTACATGTGCACATGCCCATAATATTTTGTCTTGGTTTTACTCGTGTGTTAGTGTTATTTTTATATTCTGACCTCAGGAAAGTTGATATAAGAACTGTAGACTTTAAAACTTGTCACTTCCAGTAGCTAAAGATAATGAGGATATGCGCTTGCTTCCTCTCCAGCCCTGAAAAACTCCCAGTCAGAGGCAGATATAATGAAGAAGCAAATGGAGGGCCTCGCCAGGGAGTATGACAGACTGTTGAACGAACATCAGGAGCTCCAGGTAATGTAAACTCTGTTTGTTAACTAAACTAGTTACATTCATTTCATGATGATGAAAGTCCCTCTTTTTTTTAAAAAATTGAACAACACCCAGATGCATTTACGTATGGCATTATATAATATATCAACTGACATTTTCTCTCTTTCTGTCTTTTCAGAATCTTCAAGATAGTGGACACAAAAAGGATGACTAGTGATCATAAAGTCCTTAAAGTCTTTACGCAGCAACTTCGCCCAAAACACGAGAGAGGCACCGCAACACAGGCTTTACCATCATATAACGCTTTTTTTGTCACAGTGCATATCACAAAACCAGGATTGGCTCTTCTGTGGTACAGATTTTGTTCGATAGAAATAGTTTTAAAGCATGAAGGCAAATTTTTTCACCAGACTGGTGTAAATGGAACGAGTAATATTTGATGGCTTTCTGTTTCTGCCTGGCACAGTGTGACTAAGAGGATTGCTTTTGCAAGTGCCCACTCTATCTGGCAGATTAATTGAAGAGCATTCAGTCAGGAGTCAACCCAGGTGTGATCACAGAGCACTTAATATGTTAAAGAAATATGTAACAAGGATGGGTGATTTTTTTTAAAATTAGTGCAAACTTTTGTAAGCTAAAGCTCGACACGACTGTGGAAAAACCAGCTATGAATGTATTTTGATACAAAGGGTTTGTTTCTTTTTTTGCTGTATGTAGCAGGGACAGCTGCCACACCCACTTTGAGCTTGACAACAGCATGTAAATTTAGTCTGTGCTTGCATGGCTGTGCAAGTATAGTTTGCATGCACAGAGGCACTTGGACAAAAAGTGTTTTTTTTTTATCACACTTGATAAATCTACCTTTTTAACCTAAGTACTGGTGGTGAATGCTAATGGTTGGAGATTTCCATCATCCAGCGCTTAATTTTCTTCTCTTTTGGTTTCTTCCTTAAAACCTATATCTGTGGATACAAATAAAGCCGAATATCTGTAGGGATGGAAAATTGGATTCAGTCACTTTTGGTCTTGAGGTGAGGTTTGAAATAAAATAAGATTCAATCTGGGGTCAAATGTAGGGATTAAAATGTCTTGTGTACATCTCTGAGCCACATAAGGGCCAGATTGTTGTATACTTGCTGCACTGTGTGTTTATAGTGTTAATTTTTGGGTTTGTGTGAGTCGAGTTTCTATGAAAAAGGGTTGTATGTATTGTTATATATCCGTCAGACAGAGCCTTGCCACTGGGAAAGGGGGTGGCATTGTAATCGGGTTGTTTGTATATATATATATATATATTTTTTTTTAACAATAAACAGATTTATTATTGCCAGTCACTTTTCAGGCCTTAAAATTGCAAAAATGCCCCTTCAAGCTGCTGAAGTCAAATTTATGTTTAGGACCGACATCAGATTAAAGTGCCTTTTTATTTGAACTTGTTCGTTTAATAAAGACATTTCTTTATGCTGTGCCTCGTTTGGAATTGATTAGCACCTTGAATAAATGCCACCAACACATAATTTGATTGGAAATTAAAAGTTTTATTTTAGTATTACACTTAAGATATCCTTTGAAATTTTACAAAAATAATCCAAGTAAATTATTTACATTCTGATTTCTTTAATGTAAGCTAAATGCCTTACATTAATGAGATAATGACTTCCTTCCTCTCTACTGCTCGCTGCTCCTTTGTGAGTCGCTATATTTGTGACCACCTGCACCTGAAAGTGAAACCTGAATTAGACAACACAGTGACGACATACTGTTGCCAACATGGTACATATCCATGTGGGCAATGAGGTCTTACCAAATGACAATGCGCTATACATTTACAAAGACACAAGTATTATTATTATTATTTTATTTTTTTAAAAGATACAATAGCTAGTGGATTTGTTTTACTTTGGGGCATTATTTTGAGAGTAAAAAAAAGGGGTTCTGATTTTGGGTTGGAGCTGTTAATGAGAATAGATAATTTTTTAAAACCTGAGAATAGAACATGATGGTTCTGTTTGTGGGTTTTGGCACAGGAGTGGATGCACATGCAAAAATACACAAACGCACACAAAGAAAAACCCAAGATAACTTAAAAACTGACTGACCAATGACATAACATACAGCTTTGACTGGAAATGTGGAGGCAGAGCTTATACACACCAGTAGCATAAATGCACATTTCCTGTAGATTGCCTTAAGACTGGGACAACATACAGTACATCTTATCTCATCTACTTTACCAATTCAAGGCAACCACAAGAGCAAGTGTTCACCTCAGCCATCTGTTTCAAACAAGAAATGGTTGTTCAATACCACAGTCTGCTGAGGTGCATTGAGATATTCTGAGCAAATTCAGACTAATCCTAATTATTAGTGTCACAACAAAGGTTAGTGTGCTATGCCTTCTTGATGAAACTGTCTATCCTCAATAACACCAGATTTAGATACGAGTTCATTTGGCCTGGTGCTGGTTAAAAGTAAAAACATGCTACTGCCTCCTTGTGGATTTCATCTATATTGAAATCAGAGCAGCATCCGCTATACAAACGGGTCAGAAGATCTCACTAAAACACAATTTCCATTTTAATGAGTATGAATACCAAAGGGACACATTCAGAAAGCACATAACACAAACTGCGATACAATCAGACGTGACTTTGGGCTTAAAGTAAAAGACAAAAGGCTTACATTCAGTCTGAAATTAAGTAATATGAAACAGTATTCAGATATCTGTTCATGTTGCAAAATTCCTCTCTTATCGGCAAGACGGGGTGAGATGCACACATGATTTTGAGGTAACTGTTGAGTCAATGAGGCACATACTGTATGTCAAAACAACAACTGCCCTCTAAAGGTTTACTGAAACACGCACATGTTCAGACCATCAATGGTTCAGACACATCCCCACAAGCTGTTCCCAAAATCCTCACTTCCTGTCTCTTTGAAGGCCTAATTTTCCTCGTTGTTATGATGTATTTTTGTTTAAACTTAGTTCCTCTGGTTTATTAGGCCACTTCTCCTCTGTTCAGGAACAGTGAAGCCAGGAAGAAAAAATTAATTAGAGTAAAAGGCTGAAGAGGCAGCTTTATAAATGCTGGTTTTCAGAATTATACTGCTTTTGTGGTAGTCACATTTCCCATCTAATCTCATGTGCCACCATTAAAATAAAAAAAATTATATATATATATATATATATATATTGTTATACTTCTCTTCATACGGGGAAAAAAACCCAGCATATACATTCAAGAAATATTTCAGTTTTTGTCAAATGTACAAATTCTTCACAGGTCCAGTAGTACAAATATAGAATTTATGCTTTGTAGGAGATGATCAGATACAATGTGTGATTCCCTGCAAATCTCATTTGTGTGTGCATGTATACAGTATCACTTTATATACTGTGTGTGTGTGTGTGTGTATTGTATATGTGTGTGCGTGAAGGAGACAAGGAGGCTCACTTCTGCTGGAGCTGTCACAGTTGTGTCTCCCTGTCTGTGCTGTTGTCTGAGGTTTGTTGTGATTGGTCTGAATTAGAAATCACAAAATCTTCCTTCCTGAGTGCCTCCAGCTCCGTCCCGCCGTTGGCCAGAGCTCCATGGATGCCATTTCGTTCCTCCTTCTTCAGCTGTCGACTGAGCAGAATGAAGCCCGGGATGCAAATAATGAACGAGATAGTCCTCAGGCTCAGAGTCAGACCCAGGTATGCTATCCTGAGAAGGTAAGATGTAAAAAATATAATAAATCTGGTAAATATTGGGTTTCTTTTAACAACACACTAGACAAAGGAAAGGACTGAGGGTAAGTGGAGGTTCTTTGGCAAAACAAACAAGATTGAAGCACAAATTTCCATTTTGGAGGTCAAAGAGGAAAATGCTCGTGAATCATGTCAGAAAAGAGTAAATAATGACAGCTTTATTAAATTATTTCTTTATCTATTTATAGTTATTTATTACTTTATTTGCTTATTAATTTATTCATCTGTTGCTAGAAGACTAAACATTTACGTTTTTTAAGGATCAAATGTCAGAATCCAACAAAATTGTGTCACAGAAATCTTGGCACTCAACTTTAAAAGCTACATGCAGCAGAATTTACCTTTGGGGGCCTCTCGAATGAGGATTTTACACAAGCTACCACAGAGTCGGCTTGTTAACCTGCATATGGACTGCAGAGAGATGAAGATACAGTATACAGGAGCAGAGGGTTTCAAACTCTGATACTGTGGGCCCCCACTCACTGAGCTTAGGGACTACAGTTCCAATATTTAGGGCCTTTAGGGATGTAAACAGGAAATACAATGTTTCTATGGATCATTTACTTTTTTTTTTTAGCCATTATTTGTTTACATTTTGGCAAAACGGCTGAATTGATGAATGCTAAATTGCATAGTAGCTCTTCCTGTTTGCAATAACGTAGCCAGTGTCACCGGATTACATTGATGATGATCCTCAGGAGAGGCTATACAGATCTACATGTATGGACGTCATGATGGTCATCGAGGTCAATGATAACTGGAAGTGTAAGTTACAGAGTCTGAATATATGTGTCATGTCTGTGTGTTTGACTCAGTTATGACTCTGAAATGGAGTATAAATTTTATGCAAATTCCTGCAATCTGATGATGATGATGATGTTTTAAAGCGCTTAAACTGCCTCCATGAGCTGAACAGCGTTGGGTATTAATGGATTACATAAAAAAGTAACTATCAGCCCAGATTGCTTTTGGGGGGGGGAAATGTGTAAAAATATTATGATTACATTGTTGAGCATTACTTGATTACATTTTTGATTACGTCTTAAAAATCTGAAAATTATAAAGATAACCGATCCTATTAATTCATGAAATGCGTGTCTGACAAATGGGGGTTGATTTGACCGACTGTAAATTCAATTTATTTGCATCGCAATGTTTTGAGATGTTTAAAAAGAAAAAAAGAGTATATGTTGCTCTTTTTTTAGCATAAAGTGTAATCTTTTCACTGTTTGATTTTTGAATTAATCGATAGTATCGAAGTATTCAGAGTAGATAGAATGTTTTGGTAATCCAATGGATTAGGCTACTAATTACAAAAACGTCCATGTAATTTGTATTCAGTAACTGACTACATTTCAGAGTAATCTGACCATCTCCAGTTGTTTTGAATCATTGGCGTGCAGCTCTCCCTTTGAAGTTAAGGTAATTAAAAACTCTACCAAAAGTGTCTCATATGACCTTGAGTACGTCATTGCCACAAGTCTGAGCCTGAAGTAGACCACTCTGCAGATATTAACTGTATCTTACAAATACTGACAAAGAGAGGTCCACACAACGTTGAATGTTGTGGGCCTGAATGTGAGTACTACCTGTATGCGGTTGTGTTGTAGATTCTACAGGCTCCAATGCCTCCACACCTCTTCTGACCCCATTTTAGACATGTGGTGTCAATGATTGCTCCAAAGTAGATGGGTGCTGGGATCCCTGCTGTGTGTCCAAAAACATAAACACCAAAACTTATTTTCACCTCCCCCAGAACTGAAACACAACAGACTCTGCTAACACTGTTCAGAGCAATCAGAATAAACATATAAATCAAGCTCAAACACTGAAATTTATGGAAATTGTGGATTGTATCTGGTAGTTCAAGTGACAGGAACGTTTGCATCTAAGCCCTGAGCCACTCAAACATGCTTGATAGAGAATGTTTTGTAGGAGACTTACCAAGGGTGCGCGTTGCTAGAGCATGGAAACCCAATGCCAAAGATTTCAGCTGAGGTTTGATGCACCTGCATGTAGAAAAATTATTCACCTTTTTCAGGGAACAGCAGCAGAAACTGGTTGGAAAATGTCAGGCATGTCTATAATACCAAACAGAATGTCAACCAATCACGTTCCACAGCATAAAAAAAGACTTAAAATGTTTGATGAGGTAGGAATACCTCCATCATGTTTCACTTATAGACACGTGCAATGTGGGAAATTTAAACAGGATACTTTTAGAGCTCTTAGAATTCTTTGCCTAAACTGTGCCTGCTTTGAAGCCATTACCTATGGCCTCTTTCTGTTTCTGTCCTTGTGCATGTTTTTGTGTGTGCATGCATCTCATATGTTGGTAGGAGAGAAAAGAGAGAGATAGATATATAGATATTCATGGGAATATAAAGCAGGGAATTAAAAAAAAGAGAGGTACAAGGGTGCCGTCTTGCATCTATGGACGGTCTCATCAGTAAAAGGTGTGTTAAGTTGGGTGTCGGCCAGCAGAGGGTGGTCCGGTGCAGAGGAGTGTATTTCGA
>JBBPCS010000023.1:2039923-2059003 GCA_037974645.1 Hollardia meadi
TGTGTGTGCATGCATCTCATATGTTGGTAGGAGAGAAAAGAGAGAGATAGATATATAGATATTCATGGGAATATAAAAAAAGAGAGGTACAAGGGTGCCGTCTTGCATCTATGGTCTCATCAGTAAAAGGTGTGTTAAGTTGGGTGTCGGCCAGCAGAGGGTGGTCCGGTGCAGAGGAGTGTATTTCGAGGTAATACATTACAATCCTAAAATGTTAGTATTTTGTTACCAATATTATGTGATTTTCAGTTATTTTCTTTAACATGATGGCCTGAGAGTCGCACCACTACGGTCACCCCGGAGTAACAAACAACAGGGGTAAACCGACAGGGTGGTCAGCTCACCCACCCTCTTGGCTGAGGTCAAAGCAAGCAGCATAGCTGTCGTGAATGAAAACGCCAGCAGAGAGGAGCGCTCCACAGGCTTGTAGGGGTCAAACTGCTCACGGCCACCTGAGGAGCGACCTTTAAAAAGGCTAGATACGCCCCTGTGGCCCACTCCACCACCAGCCCCTGCATAAACCGGAGGTTTGCCCATGGAGGCCGACAGCGAAAAGGTTGAGGCGGTCTGTGAACGCTTCACTGCTGGTTGGCTGGAAACAGAAGCAGCGTGAACACGAGCACAAGCAGCTCTCTCTCTCTCTCTCGACTGTGTGAGACGATATCACAGGGTGAGATGGATGTTAGACCAGGCGTTACAGATAGAACTGCATTCTCTACTTATTCATCTGTCCAGTGAGGTTAATCTTGCCAGAGAGAGGTGCTCCAAACCTTGAGTCACATGGATTATTAGACCTTAATATACTAATATTACCAACAACACAGAACAGCCAGCTAGCCAAAATGTTCCTCCATCACTTTTGTTGATTATCCACATCACAAGGCTTTTCAAACGCTGAGCAACATTTAACATATCACACATACTTTGCACAAAAAGCTGCATCCCTGTCATTTCACTTGACCCTTTAACAATGCAATTACAGGAGATCAACCACCAATCTTCCTTGAGAAAAGTGAGTGGGAGATACAACACTGATTGCCACAACCTATTTCTTCTGCATCAGAGGGGCCAGTCATAACATGAAGGCTGGGTTCACTGTTCCCATCCGACTGCCATTTATTGTCATTTATGTCACAACACCACCGATTCAGTTTTAAGAGTGTCAGCAATCTGCAGCAGCTCTTCACCACAGCTTCATGATTTATAACTTGAACAATTATCAGTTTCTGTACCAGACATCTCTCAAATGTCTGCTGCTAACCACACCGAATTCTAACTTTTTGTTTAGCTTTGTTTGGAATTGATGCCTATAATCACAACTAATATTACCAATTCTCTCAGGAGCATATAATTTGTCAGTAGCTGTGAAGACATGTGCTCTCACTGCAAGCCCACAGGACAAAGAGTTTCCATTTTGCAGTTATCAACTCAGCAGCCTCCCTGACCTAATTTGTGAGCATTAGATCAGAGATTTGCCTTCAAAGGTTAAAGTGATTCTAAATTGGCCGTGTTCTCCTACCTAGAATGAAGGGATTCAAGCCTCAATAAAATCATTATCATGATTGGAAACAGACTATTTTACACACAGACAAAAAGAGACACAAACATGTAGCCATTGCCAATAACAGTAGGTCAACTATAAATGGCTCAAATCATTATCTCTGAGTATTTTGATCCAAAAGGAAGCAAAATAAAAGCTTCCCCATGATTCCTTGAAATAAACAGCTCAGACAGGTGTCAGATTTGCAAAAATTGAAAAATTGAATTGAAAAGACTTTTTCCTTTCAAAGTAAGAAATTATATAAAAAGTATCACCAAATCTGAACATGTCACTGAAGGGCTCAATAACCATGCCAAGCGCTGCTGGGTCATATGAATGAATATGAATGAATTAGCAACATTTGTGGGCTAAACAAGAGCTTCTGAAATCAGCACCAGCTAACAAGGCTCCAAAGGGTCCAAATCATCCATGCCCAAATTAAAGTTGAATCAGCATATTAAATGGAAAATTATGTAATAGCTTGAGGGGAAGAATATGGGAAAATTCATAAAAGCATACAATATAATAATGAACATGATGACATTAAAGCTGATATGACCCTTTGCAGCAGTGTGAGCAATGGCAATTTAATGACTTTAAAGTTTATTTTTATTTTTTTCCCCCATTATATTAACTTAATTTAAATCTGACCTGATGAGAATCATGTAGCCTGGTGTCCCTCCAAGGGAGATGATAAAGGAAGTGATGACAGAGAGAGCCAGGAAGTACGGGAACATCCTGTCACAGTCATCCGTGTGAGGGCACTGACCTGTACTGGCCGTAAAGTTACCGGCCACACCGACACAGCTACAGTTGGAGAAGACCTGGAGAGACATGCACACACATGACCATGTATAGCAGGTGTATATAGCATGCAGTGTACTGTACCAACACTCATACACTTGTCTGCAACACTCATTCCCGTAGCCTTTTTTTTTCCCGAATAGTTTCATTGGGTACTTCGATAACTTACTGTGTTTTTTCCTGAGCCAGCAGAGCTGGTGCAGCCAGCAAGGCAGGGAGAAACATACGTGATGCCGTTCTCTCCACAGATTGGGTCCCAGTCACTCGCTGAACAAAAACAGTCTGAGTTGCAGCCTGTGAACACTGAGCGTTTATCATAAGATATCATATCCACACTGGAAGGGTGAGAGAGCAGAAATGAGAGGCAATGATTTATTATAATTTGTTGTAGTATTATTTGCATGATTATGCCATAAAGGCTTCGCATTAGTAAAATAAAAGTGTGAAACTCGTGCACATTTTATTACGTGATTAAAAAAAAGACAATGTACCTTTAAGAGTAAATTATGCATCATTTTAATGTTCATGTTTGCTTTCTCTCCTAATTCTCACACATGAAAAACTTAAAGAAATGATGTATGCAGACGTATTATTACATGTTATTATTTACTGAGTAATGAGTTCATGAGGATTAGGAAATGGTCATTTTTATTTACCACAAGCAGTGCTGGGCTTTGACTGTGTGCCACCTCCAGCACATTCACTTTAGCTTAACTAGCACACTGCACCCACGGCTGCTTTTCATCTGTGTTTTTAGCAGTGTCACTTCAGTTGTTTCTGCTACTGCTGAACTTCAGTTTGCAGACTCAGCAGTGCCTTGGGCGCACACACACACGCGGGACGATTTTTTTTTTTGTTGGTCGGTTATGTTGCTTCTGGCTAAGCTTGTGATCACCTACTGGTTGCCTCAGTGTTAAACAGCAGTCTGCATGCTCCTGCTTGTTCTGTTAGCGGTTCTCATGCTGCTCTTTCATCTGTGGGGCCCCATGGAAACCTACGCCCATTTGGTGCCAATTCTGCCTATGTATTAGTCTACATTCTCAGTTTTAGTGTAACTTGTGTCGCACATTGAAACATTAACAATTAGAAAGTTGAGTTGCACTTTTTTTGTTGCTTCCTACCAGATGTAATTGAGTGTATTGATCCCAAAAGTTGAAACACATGAGGGGAATTTAATGTCCGTTCCGTTAGAGCAACAATTCTACGGTGTTGTGGCGAATTTGGAATAACAACACAATGTGACAACAGTAGCCCGGACACACCATGTGGTTATCTATGACTCACCTGTTGTATGAAACTGTTACCCCGGCTACCTTGGCATTCTCGCAGCTCATTGCGAAGAAGAACAGTGACAGGACGTAACCAATCAGAGATGTGCCAAAGGCAAACTTTGCTGCGCCCATGATGTTCAGCTTCAGCCTCTTCATCAGTAGACCTCCAGAAAACATCCCCAGTGCCACAGCTGGGATATTGATCACACCTATCATTAAGGAAAACAGCAGAACACAGGATCAATATCAACTGAAACTAGATGTTGCTTTAAAGGTTGGATTTAAACAAAGGCCATTTTAATATTGTCTTAAAGTAAACTACTGAGGCACTTTCAGAGTAAAAAGCAAGACTACACACATTCCCTTGATCAGAAAAGAGCCCTGATTTATATTATTGAAGTCTCTTCTCTTATACCATTGAACATTAATATGTAGACATGGTCTTTTATCTACTGTATACCCAAGTCATTAGCTCTGGTCACTAATAATGCATTCTCTTTCATATGCGGCCAGTCTCCTTGGTGCAGGCAGATCCCTTGATGAGACCACATGTATGTGGATACTTTCATCTTATGTTATCAACTTCATTAGATATTTTATTTCATTTGCACTTTTCATATTCATAAAGCAGACGTCTCTGCAGCTGTGGCGGTTAGTAAGCTGAATTACAACATAACACGGTTCTCCTTTCATTAAAACTATCCCTGCTCCAAAGGGCTTTTTCTGCTTTTTTCAGCAAATGAACCACAGATTTTCTGAGGAAAAATGCTTGGAATTAAAAACATGTTGAATATGCCATCTCTACGGTGTATGTTGTGAACACTAGAATTAACTAGGTGCATCCAAGAGCTCTTATATAATGTGAACCATGTTACCATGTAATACACAAACATTTTATGGGACACAGCAATATTTATGCCGCATGTATCATACCCATCAGAAAGTTGGCCTTTGAGGCAGACTGCCTGAAGTGCTGCTCAATGTATTTGGGCTTGTAGGTGACCATGCCAATGAGGGAGTTCAGTTGGATGATAGTCACACACAGGTAGACCAAATACACACGGTGCCCCAGCAGAGTTCGCAGGGTTGGAAAAAAGTCTGTAGAGGGATACAAATCTTGAGTTGAAACACACCCGTCTCAAAAGGTTAATATGCAATATCTCTATATAATAGTGACTTCTGACTGTAACCATCTCTAATTGCTGCTATGAAATGAGGTTTGCCATTTTGTCTAAATGAAGTAGTAAGAAGTGAAGGACTATTGCTTTGTGACAGTAGGACAAAAATTAAATGTATAGAATTTGAAAATCTTTGGGCGCCCCACAGTGTCAATTAAAAACATATCCCACCTACAGCACGTCGCGACTTTAAAAATAAAGGTAGCCCCCAGAGTTTTTGGCCACTAGGAGCGCTACAGAGCAACATTTATACATGTATATTTTGTCTGTATTGTGGGCGGCCCGATTCACGTCCTGCTGTGCTGTTGGGTTCTCACTATTCTGCTGAAAGGCAGTTGGTGACAATAACGCGCCAACAAAGATGTCGAAAAATTTGATTCAGCTGAAAGGTGGTGCAACCTGTTTCCAGAAAACATCCGAATCATGAAAAGAATAAAAGAATCATAAAAGAATAAATATTCAGTACTTCAGACAGCCCTCAAGAGAAATTAGTTTACCAGCTTTGACAAACACAGAAATTTCACAATTTATTTCTACATGACTGCAAACCTCTAAATCCATCCTTACCTTTGGCCATCTCAATGAAACTAGTGTTGTTTTCTGCAGGATACTTGTGCTTCAGGAGAGGAGAGTCTTTAATGAAACTTGTCTGCTCTGGTGTGCACTTTTCTGGGGTTTGCGGCCCCGATATGGGCAGGGAACGAGGCAGAAACCAGAATGGGATGGCAGCCAGCAGGGTGATGACCCCAGCTATGAGATAGCCCAGCCACCAGGCCCCCACCCAGCGAGCGTCTGCTGGGGTGATGGTGATACTTTCTGTGTTGGGTACACAGATGATGAGATGTAAATTGGTACTCAACAGGTTATCTAAAGCCTACTAAACTACAGGCTAATGAACATAAAAGATGGAGCAGAGGGCAGATTTGCTGTTATGGCACAACAGAGGTCATCAGAACAGCCCTAAGAACCTTCAGTCAGCCTCGTCATCACAACATTTTCTGAAATAAAAAGCCAGATAAAAAGCCCAACAGTCAACCTTCATGCCAGATTTTATGGCTTAGGTTAGCTATTTTTAATTAATCTATTTTATGTTTTTTTCATTGGTTTATTAACTGGTCTTCTGACCTGATTTGTTTCCCTTAGTTGTGATTTTTTTTTAAATAGATTTGAAAGTCCCCTCTTTTATCCAATGAAGACAAAAGATGTGAGGTGAAGTGCCACCTATGTTATGTAACTAGCATACATACCTTGAGGAAAACAAACACATTGAAGTGTTCTTTTATGAAGCAGAGCACCCAACTAAAATTCAGTGCACAAGAACCTGTCCTTTTCACCCGTTTCTCTTTTACTCATGTTCTCACTTCTTCTTCTCTGCTGCACTCTATTTGATTGTAGCTTATCCGAGGGCTCTGTCCTGACTTTCCCCCCAACTATGCCTTCTTCATTAGCTAATTGATGCTAATCCTGTACAGCTGTTCTGAGTCTGTGAGATGTACATATACTGCTTCAGATAATATCATGCCTCAGTTTTATGAATGAAAGGCCTTTTCAGTACAGGTTTTACAAATATTAATGATGGCTTCAGTGTAGCCTAAGAATTCACGGTGACATTATGAACATGACAGAACCAAACCAATTGCTTTATGCAGCAGGAGTTAACTAGCTCTCTAAGATGGGTAGGTTTCCATATGATGTATGATGATGTAAGAACAAGGAAACATCTTGCAAGTCCAATCACATTAGCTCTTTAGGATGAGGGGTAAGGATATCAAATGTCTGAAAATTACATAAGGATCTAGCCTTAAAATACCTGAAAATATACTTGTGTTTAAACTCACCCATTGCTACAAATCCAATGTCCACATAGATTTTGGCACAAAGGGAGCCCAATAGGTAGCCAAACACAGGGCCAACCACCGAAATGGTCTGCACACAGCCTAGGATATGATACACACGCCCAAAGAGACACACAACACAGACACTGGTTAGGACTCTGGCTATCATCCATATCAACGACTGAGACACTGCAGATAGTACAGCGTACTAAGCACACATTTTACCACAAAATTTACATTGGTTTACACTACGTTTTAAACCTGTTTTAAATCCTGATTTGTCTGAGAACGACTTGATAAGTAAAAATGATCTTTTTCAGTAATGCTCATAATCTGCTGTAGTAGGACACTAAAGGGATTTACCGCCTTACTCATACTGGCGCAAAACATCACTGTTGCACTTGGCAGAGCTTTCAGCAAGCATGGTATGGTGAGATACTGTAATGTGCTCTGAACAAGGCTCTGTTTGCTATTTCATGTGGGGGCTGCAGCCAAATTTGAATGATTCTTTCATGCAATAAGTGTGTCACATACATATTTCCTTACAGAGTTTTTTTTACCAGAGTGCATGAGACTTGTTATGTGTTCCAATGTAACACTATTAGTCATATATGAATTAAAAAAATGCACCCCCTCCATGTCAGGTGAGTGTTGAGATACCTTATTAAGCACACTGTATGTACATATTGCAAAAAACTGAGAAGAGCAGAAGTGATGCACTGTTGCTGGAGTCTAGTTGCATATTTTATAAATTACATTTTGCAGATGATTAAGCGTGTGTACTTCTAAATGGCATTCTCAACCACTGGGTGATATTTTTCGTACCAACATATAGTGCAGCGTTCTCCTCAGTGGCAAAATCATCTATATAAGAGATTCCAAGTGGCTGAACAGGCGTCTCTCCGATCCCTCGCAAGACATTTCCTAAGAGCACATAGATCCACATCGACAGGTTGGACTCGCCTTCACAACCTGGAGGAGAAGAATGTAATGAAACATTTTTACTTGTCTACACTAATTGTGTGTTGTTTTGTGTAAATGCTCACCTCTGACTGGCACCTCAGGCAGTTTACCACCTCGGGTCAAGTCTGCTGGTGAGCCCACCGGACAAGGAGAGGGGTTCAGTGTTGAGTTCACTACCCACCGCACAGATGTTTCAAATTCATAGCTGTACACGGAACACAAAAGGAGCAGAGATTTTTTTTAAAACAAAAAAACAGTCATTAAACAATAATAACTGAGGCATTTAAAGTCAAGACTCATTGGAAAAGCAACCTGGTATAGGCTGACCCAGCAGTGCTACAGGCTCTTTTTTTTTTACTCACCGTCCGATGATAAAGTGAGGCAGAGCGATGATGAAGGTGCCAATGGACATCAGTACACAACCCACTGCAATGATCTTTGGCCGATGGAGCTTGGCCCCAAAATAACTGACAAAAGCTATCACCAACAGGTTACCTGGGAGGACAGAGGCAGCCAGAAATATCATTTATAGTGCATTCTCAAAAGTAAACTATTATGTATATAATTATTATGTACAAGTATATGTATTTTTACATATTTATTTATCTTTACTTGTGTTCTGTCCCAGAATAACATACAGAAAAAAACAATCATCCAAACAAATTTGCCCATCTTGCAAGTATAATATCCAATATTTACTGTAAATTCATCCCATTATAATAGTATACCTAAATATTTTTAATGTGCCCTTGTAGGAGGATTTCTGCATTAAATTTCCACACGAAAAGCATCAGATGAAAAGTGTAAGGTAGACTGCTGTGTACATCCCTAATTTGAAAGGCAGATGAGGTTGTGTTCTCACAGGTGATGCATTATATCTTCATGCTCCGAGGGATTTTTATTATCTACAGCATGTAGCATCAAACGTGTTAGATGACATAAAAAGTAAACAATAGCGAGTGGGAGCATGGTCATTCCGTCTATTGTCACCTTTTAGTGCATTTTGTCTATAATCAGTGACATGGAAACTCCATTGTACAAAAGATGGAAAACTGCCATAGAAAGAAAAGCTTATGCCATGCTGCCTGTCCTTTTTCTATTGTGACAGGATCATCTTTTTGTCGGGATGACGTCAAACCCTCCAAATATCCTTCAACAATTGTCGTGTGTGAATGTGTGTGAGAGAGGAGACGAAGAAAAGGAGATATCAGGTAATCATAAGTAAATCTTAAGTTGTGGTTATAAGAAATACTTTTGAAGCTCTCTTACATGGTATTGTACATTATAAATGTTTGTGACCCTAAGTGCCATAGCTGTGGGTATGATCATTTGCATGTTTAGTTACTTGTTTTACAGTTTTTAATGTTTTGATATACAGTATGTGTTAAGTGCATGCTAAGAATGATTCCTGCAATTGCATGTATTGTAGGAAAGGCCCCTAGCTAAGCTGGCTCAACTCAGCATCTACAGTATCTTTTGCACTCTTTATTCTCCTTTCTCTTCTTCTTCTTCATTTCTCTCCTCTTCCACTTCTCTTCCTATCTGCTTTGTTTTCCTCTCGTTTCTTTCCTTGTCGCTTTCCTTTTCCTTTTTCTTTCCTCTTCACGCCACCCTTCTCCGCCTCTATGTTACCCTGGCAACGGTCCTAAAGAAAAAGCCTGTTGCCTAGGCCACACGAGACTAGACAGAAAGATGGAGGGAGAGCAAGATCAAGGGTAATCAGCTCTGAAGGTGCTAAAGGTGTCATCCTCACCTTTTCCTCTGGCAGATACACCCCAGCGCCAACAGAGCTACAGCAGGTTGCAGAAGCAACCAAGAAAAGAAACAAGAAAAATGTAAATTATATTTCACTACTCCGTGCACCCAGAAGGCCTCCCTAAGAGCAACAGAAGTAGAAAAGCTGACAATGTATGAGGACTTTTATCTTGAATCATGTCTCTTTGGGTCTCATCTCGCTCTGAAAGCTATGCATGATTTATAACCTGCAAGAGACACTTGAGTTGAATGGACTAGCCTTACATAACTGGCCTAGAAACTAGTCAGTGGACAATAGAACACATTTTGCTGAATGACATCAAGAAGTCTTCAGTGTTAAGGGGAACCACGGGTTACATGCAGCTGTGGTGTGCATACAGTAGTGCTGCAAGCCAGGTCTAAAGTAAAAGTAAAATTTATTTGTATAGCGCTTTTCAGACAAAAGTCACAAAGTGCTTTACAATGGCATTGTATATAAAATAGAAAACAATATCATAAAAAGTACATAATACTTAAAAATGTAAAATGACAGGTATGTCTTCAGCTGCTGTCTACTAACTGTAAATTTTCACAAATAAAATCTGTGGTTTGCTCAAATAATCTAAATCCAAATTTTATTCTACAAGTAGGTGATATTGGACTGCCTAGTTAACAGTAGCTTTTGTGGCAGGTGATTCCAAAATTTTCTTAGAACAAAACAATCAAAAATGCAAATGAGTAAGAGTCCAAGTTATTTATAACTAACACAATTTTAAATCATTTCCTCAGCTAGAATAATTAATTTTTGTGATTTGTACATAGTTGGTCAACCTGAGGAATTTAGTCTCTCGTTGTCAATGCTGACTCCTGACTGGAGGAGAAACGGGAATGCCGAGGACGTCAGAGTTGATTTCGACCAATAAAAAATAGTTTGGAGGTGGAGCAAGTGTGTGAAACTTTTCAAACAAGGAACATGTTGCTCAGCCTGTTCACTGATGCACGGAGCAGGTTTGGACATATTCAGTGTGAAAAACTGAAACAATCTGATGTTTGCTCATTTGCATCGCTTCCTTTTAAACTGTGAAATTTTAGAAATGTTGTTAATTCCAACTCAAACTGTACAAATAAATTGTCTGTGATGTAAAGCGAAAGCTCACGATTTATGTGCTCACACTGTACAATCCGGTCGTCAAGCCACGACCTGAGCGCTCACACTGTAAGTGTAAAATAGAAAATGACCTGTAATCGTTTTTCTCTTCTTTAAAATGTATCTGTAGGGTTCTGTATTTCACTTGAAGGGGGAGGCACATACATATGTTGCCACAGCTTGATCAACCAGGCCTACATATTTCCCGTCTCCATGACATTTTCAGATGTGCTTTTTGCCCCTTCGTGCACATGCAGTGAGGAAAAAGGCACTGAGCTCTGCTGCAACTGTACAAGAGTCTGACGACAGACAACGCTGACGACAGACAGCACAGATGGCTGGCTGGGAGCAATTGATCAGGCCATGAGCAATTGATCAATAGGGGAAAGAATGTAAAGGGAAAATAAAACAGAAATTAATAAGTACATTTGAAAATAAAATATGTATACATTAAATGGAAAATTAAATGAAAAAATAAATAAATAGGGCAATTAATACAAAGATTTTTTTTTTTAACTCAAACAAATTAAAACACAAATACCAATTTATATCACAATTTATAAATTAATTAATGCCTACATTTATTTTTGATATTATGTTTGGTGCATTTAATGACATATTAATTTATTTATTTATTGTGTCATTTATTTGGGATTTTGGCAGTTTCAGTCCTCCATACTTATAAATTAATGTACAGTATACATGGATACAGATCGTATCAGTGGTAAGTCAAAGTTGGCTGATATATATTGGCCATACCAAAATAACACTCAGGCTCTAATTAGTAAAATAGCTTTTTATCAATTCTATGAAGTGTTTTTTTCTCTCACTTCATTTTGTCTTTAAAACGTTGTGTCTCTAAGATAACCTACATTTCCAGGGCAGAAAAAATTAGTTGGACATGCAGTGGAAGAGAAGGATTGTGTCTGCAGAGAGCCGGGCAGTTGCACATCAAATTATTTTAGTATTGGCTGAAGGGTCTGTATGCTTGTATCTGATTCACATATCAGATAAAAGCTGGTAAATGCCCATGTACAGTATATCACTGGGGGAAAGCTGAGATTAAATTAATGGTATAGAGAAAACCTTAGAAATTTTAGAGTCCTGCTGTCCTCAGCATAAAGAAAGCTCCGAGCCTGTTATGTCCCTGTTCGACACTATGACTCACCACGCACACACGTACACACACACACACCCTCTGTCCTCTTCTTGGAAGCCTGATGAATCCTTTATCTGCAGCTTGAAAAACCTCTGTGACCCATTCATCTTTTCCGTCCCAATGACAGAAAGAGAAAAGGGAGGCGAGCCCATGACACAGAGGCTGCGAACACAACAACAAAATAACAGCAGTGACTGGCAGGCCTACTCACCTATCTCGAAGCTCCCGTCAATGACACCTATTAGGTAACTAGGGATGTCAAAGCGCCTCTCCAGCTGAGTTATTGTGCTCTTCATGTAGCTCCCTGACAGAGCCTTTGCAAAATAGGCAAAGGACAAAGCCACCAGAAACATCTGGGAGAAGAGAGTAAAAAGGAGAAACAAAGCATGGATTTTACATTACTATGCACTGGAGCATGAAAATAGATGCAAGTAAAGACAGTTCTTTAACCCAATTATCACATATAATGATTTGGGGATGTTGTGTTTTGTCCACAGAGAAGAGACAAAAAAAAGAACTTGTGCGATATCACTGTGGCTTGCTTTCACTGGTCTAACGTTCACTAATTAACAAGTGCAAGCATCACAGGAGTAATGGGGTGGAGTGAAGGCAAGGCATAGAGTGGAAGGATGTAGGACGGATTAGCACAGGGCTGGACGGAAGTTTCCTAAAATAGGAAAGGCGAAAGGAAGTTCTTCTGCCGCCAAACTTAGCTGAGACAGAGAGGAAATCCCCATTTTTCATCTTGTTTGTTTTAATTTGTGATATAATGCAGAACAAGTTCAGTTATCTAATTATAGCTGCTGCAGCAGTGAGTGGGGACCGGGCACTTTGTAGAGGGAAGAGGACATTTTTAAACAAGTGTAAAAAATTCAGTTATCGAGACACAATTCTGAGAATTTGTGTACTTCATCTAGACAACAAAGGGGTGTCTGTAATTTATTTTTTAAAAGATTATTTGGTCCAAACATGAGAAATTGATGTAGACAGATGCTCTAATTCCCATTGACTGCAACAGTTTACATGAGGACAGAATTACCACACTTCATCTACCACGATAAATATTTTTCAATTATTTTTCATGAACATTGGTGATTTATTTAGCAAGAATTTACATATTTGTATTTGTTTACAGTACTGATTACAATCAAACATTTTGATGCACTGTGGGCTCAAACTGGCTGAATCGTTTGTGGAGGACAGTCTGAAGATGCCGTCTAGTGTAAAGGTTGGCGTAGATGCACTGTAAAAAAAAAAAAAAGTGTAAAAAAAACGGTAATTTTCTGGCAGCAGGGGCGCCAGAAAATGCCCGTCAAAAAACAGAAAAGTACTGTTGGATAAAAACCATTGATAAACTGTAAAAAAAAAAGCAGTAATTCGCTTTACCGTAGTTAGCAACTATTACTGTAATTTTACAAGAAATCTCCCTATAATCCCATAACATCTTTTACTTTTAACATTTATTGTTAGAATAGTCATAAACCTCTAAAAAATTGAATAATTATCTTTTAAAAATGATAAAGAAAAGCTTAAGTACAGATAATTACTATTGTTATTACAAAAACTACTGTATATCTAAGACTATTTACATATAAAACACAGGGAAAAAAAGTAATTTTACTTGGCAAAAGCCCAAATTTAAATTATCTATCATAAGTTTTGCAAAAAGAATGTCAATTTATTTATTTTTTATTATTCAAATACATTAATAAACTGTCAAAATAAACGTAAATTTCTTTCACTAAATGTAGGTTAACTGTACTTTTACATTGTGTCATTCATTTAAAAAATATAAACTGCAAAAAAATGAGAATTATCTTATTGAGGGAGGATAGGATTTGTCTGCATAATACTGAAATATAGTGAATTTTTGCAGCGGTTGCCCAAACAATCTTACATAAAAGCTTTGCTATAGAAATAAAACTTTATGCCTGTAGCAAAAATGTGAAAATATTTCTCAATACAAATTAATACCACCACTCATTGATTCTTATTTTAAAAATTTATTATTTGCACACTCATATTATATATACACATTGGCAATGGCTTTAAAATGCTTCAGCATACTTTTCACACTCAAATCAAAAGTGGCGACTGCTTTTGTTGCTTTTTTCATTGGTTCACCATTTTTAAAGCTGAAAAACCAATCTCTAAAATAAAATAAAAAATAATGATAAAGCAGAATGAACCTGCAATGGAACATTTGACCGGTAACTTTTAGCATACAAAGTTATAAACAAGTCCAACTGGAAATGGCTTGTGGAACACACTTGTTTATTTCAAAAAACAGTGTGCCCAGCACACAAACATATAAAGTCAGTCACGCACATGTGCTCCCTGAAGAAGAATGAGTGAGGAATGTTGTAAACGTTGAGTGAGAATGTCTGAGTTGGGTATAAAAGAGAGTGACTTGTGTGTGTGTTGCCTTCTACTCTCTCCATTCAAAGTCTGCAATGTTTGTGATCAATGAAAGAACCTTGGGATGTATGGACTGCTCTTTCTTTGATTCTTTCTTCTCCAATTTGGTCCCCTTGTCCGGATTTATCTTGAAAAGGCACCTGTTAAGACAGAAGTACACTTGAATGTAGTGCTGAAAACAATAATTTTCATAATCATGAATAATCTTAAATTGACTTTTCATCAACTGTTATGATCACATCTAGGGGTGCAACGGATTACAAAACTCACGGTTTTGATTGTATCACGGTTTTCAGTCACGATTGGATCATTTCTCGGATCAGCAAAAAAATAAAAAATAAATAAAGGCCTAAGTTTTCTTTTCATTTATTAGTTGAAGAAAATGGTTTGGGAGGCTTCCAACTGCAAATCCAAATAATATTGACCACAAATAAAGAGTCCAGAGTTCAACAAAAAAAAAACACCACTTTTTAGGGATTCAGCAATAAACAACAAATATTCAGTTTGTTCAGTTCAGTTTCTTAAATCTGTCCCGAGTAGACCCTCTTCCCAAACAAATCAATAAAGGATCTTTGTCAATGTTTCAGTTTTGTTCAGTTCATTTTTGGGGGGTTCTGTCATTACAAAGTCATCACTAGGCATCCCTATCACAGTGGGCAGCAACGCAGCAGGTCTGTAAACAGGAGTAAGCTGTCACTTCAAGAGCATTGGAGTGTGGGTAGATGCCATCTTAAAGGGGGTGTGTGTGTAACTGGGACAGATGAGGTGTGTGACCGCTGCAGAGTGAGCGGTGTAAAAGCACAGTAGTTAACAGGAACAAGTATAGAAGTGTGTTTATCCACTGCAATAAACAGAGCAGCCACGAAGAAGTTATATTCAGTCTCGTTTATGCATGAAGAAAATCGTAACTTTGTCTACTACTCCCTGGTCTATCTTAACCATGGTTGGAAAACAGTGACCAGGAAGCCTGCAGAAATCAACAAAGCGCTGCCTTCAGACAAATTTCGGTGCAAAAAAGTAGTTGTCTCTTCCTTGTCAGATTCCAGATTCCATTGACCTCAGGTTCTGACACATAGCGTTTGGTCGCTCTATGCCGGTACTTGGTGGTAAAAGTAGCTTGCTACTAGGAAAGATACATTGTTTTAGAAGTACAGAAGCTACTGTAAAGCTACTGAAAATTGTAGTTAAGCTGGTAGCATCACTACTCGCCAACACAAATCTTGCATAGTATTTGATGTTCCTCGTTGGACTCCTCGTCACCAAATAACTGACTTGGTTTTACTTTCTTGTCGACCAAAGGCTCTCTTTTCGGAATTTTCATCGAGCTGAAATAAACATGCCACAGCCTGGCTGAGTGTGATTTTGGGCTTTTAGGTAGGGGCGAAAGCGCACCGCTGCAAAGGAAAAGGGTGCACTGGATTTACAACCCAAGACAAAACGAGAGCATTATGTGAAACACAGTAACTGTTTTATCTCGATTATCTTGTTTTCAATTGTCGGAAGCACTTATCGTGTGTCAGAAATGTGTCCAAACCTCCACTCTTTGGTTTAAGATAGAATGACTTAGAATAATTACACTTCAAGTCTTACCTCTGCAAGAATTCCAGAGTTGCTCCCAGTTCTGCTCGATAACTGATGTTGAGGCAGTAGTATGTTGCAAACATCAGTACAAACATCATGAAGTGTCCAGCTGTCAGGGGAGAACATAATAAAATGTAAAATATTTGGTGCAGATTGTTTACTGGAAAAAAAATGCCATTTCCTTAAATGGGGGGAAAAATTAATAAAAATCATACCACACACAACGATGCATGGTGTGCTTGGAAGTTGATCAACTTCAGATGGCAAACACGTTTCATCAACCGTGGGGAACATCTTGCCCTGGTCTTCATTGAAGTGCTTCAAAAGCAGCATCAGACATCCAGGAAGATCAGCATCTATAAATGCTCGCTTTGGTGATTTCCATGCCTGCTAGGATGTCCTCTATTTTGCTCTTCTTCTCACGGGCCATGAGGTATGAAACGACTCTTCCACATTTACTTGACACAGCTTCTGTCAACATCCATACCCGAAAGTTCTTTGAAATGAGTCATCATGCCGCACATCTCAAACACATATGGCCACTCTCTTAACAGAACAGGGGTTTCCATTCCACTTATTATGTTGCTTCTCTGAGTGTAGAAAGTTGCCACCATCTTTTTGTCAATACTTTTGGTGTCCTTGCTTCTGTTTATGTGCATGTTCTTTAATTCTTCTTGTGTAAATTTCTGAGTCTCCACAGTTTCACCTGGTGGCAGCCGCTTCGGTTGCCAGTTTGTACAGCCATAGGTATCCACTCTCATCGTCTTGGTAGGTAGGTCTTCTCCCTCACTTGCGCTGGATGCCTGTCTTTTTAGGTAAAGCAAGGGTTTTTCCCCTCTTCAGGTTGTCAACTCTGCTCTGCATTTGCTTGGTCAGAGAGTCATAACCGCTACCTACAACTTGATCTTCAATAACATCTCTGAATGGCAGAGGATAAGTTGAAACAATCTTCCTGACAATTTCACCAATTATACTAAAACTAAGTGTAGGGCAGATGGTTAGGATGTCCCCTACCATTAGGCGAATCAGTTCACGTCTTTCACGTCCTGTTGGCTGCTCTTTGTTTTCGAGCTTTGTAGTAATGTCTGATGGCATTTTACTCCAGGGGATCTCAAAACTGAAGTGCCAGTTGTTGTCCACTGGAGTGTGGCTATGAGGAGTTGAGGGTGCACTTGAGCTTGAGGTAGACGGCGGAGAGTTGGAACCGTCTGCATAGTATTCATCTGGAGAGAGCACACAAAATTATTTACAAATAGTAATTCAATACATTTCAACATATTTTTACAACACACAGAACATTGTTGATAGAGATTGGCTCTGGGTTTTTTTTTACTCTGTACAAGCATCAGCTATACCAGATGTGGCTCTTATCATGCAACTCCTAAACCTCTATTCTTTTCAAAAACCCTATTAAACCTGGTCACAGAGCTCAATTAAATGGTTTATCTTCTGACTGGTTTGATGCATACCCCTGTCTTATGTGTAGAATGAACTCTTCTGAAATATTTTCAAAGTAAAAGCAAGGACCTACCAGCTACCAAGATAGGTTTTTAATAAGTGGGGAAGCAGTGCACTTCTTAGTGACATGGGTTAGTACACAAAAAGAACTTCACCTCTGACCACAAGACATGACATTAACCCTTAACTGGCACCTCACAGTTGATATTTATCAGCTGGGGTTCCATGTTGAACTAGCACTGCTGTGGAGTCCCACTTGCTAATATGGCTTTCAAAAGCCGTTAAAACATACATTTAAAACTGAAAATAAGTTTGATGGGGTGGATGAGTGGTGTAACAAAAAATAGCAAAACATTTATTATTATTGTATGTGCAACACTCATCCACTCTACCAGGCTTATTTTCAAATTTTAAGTGATAATGTTTTCAATTTTAATATTCATACATCATAGGGCTTTTTAGAGCCATGGACAATCAAGGACCTCACCTCATAAATATCAAAAGTGGGGTTTCAGGAAGAAAAAGGAAAAAAACATGAATAATTAGAAAATATACCGTTTTCATGAATTCATGCAAGACATTTTCTCACACATACTTGAGGATGAATAGTCTCTGCATGGCATTCCACTTCTCATCAATCATATGGGTGTGGCTATAGGGCTCATCATTCCTCTGAGTGTGACTATAGGGTTTTCTGGCTCAGCTCTGGGAGGCGCGTAAGGAATCTCACTGGCATCCTTTTCAGCTGGATACAAAACACATAGGAACAAATAAGAATTAGGTCTGCTATCACGTTTTGTCATAAAGATTTTTCAATCCTTATTTTGCAAAACCAAAATATTACAATTCAGACTATCTCATATGTAGTGAGGATATAGTGTTTTTATTTTCCAGACTTACGGGAGACAACGTTTTTACAACTCACAAATAAGTACACTTACATAAAGCTTTAACTCGTGCAACCAGTTGCATGCATGGGAAACACTGGGCTGGAAGAAATTACAAAATGTCTTAGCAAGACAGACAGGAGTCACTTTTCACACGTGAAAGCAACACACTTGTTTTTTTATTGATTTGCATGAATCACTTGGGTCACATATTTAGATCAGAAAATCTGTAATTCCTGCTTAATCAGGAAAAATCACATCCCTGTTTTAATATTTGGTAGTTTCAACACAGTTTTTAATCTATCATCATTGTCAAATATAAATCTAAGCATGCTGTATATACATGCATATCCTGTCATGTCCACCTACCTAATGTATATAAAGTAACCTGTTAATCATTCCATATTTAATACAGCATCTTTGCACTCAGAGTCACATTACCTGTATGTGTGAAGTTACACATACGTGGCCAATAAAGCCGATTCTGATATGTGAGGGATATACACGTACTCAGAAGCGGAACTGGAACTATTTTCAGTAACGAGATTTTAACGTTACTCGCCAAACGGACAATCTACCCGCATTTTGCGCTTGTTAATTTCGGTCAATGTCTGTGTGTGGTAGTGTGTGTGTGTGTGGCAGGGTGCCACTCCAATAACGCGGACTCGCCGAGGTATTGGCTCCGCTAGCAACAGCGGCTAACGCGGCATCTTTTTATCTCTGGTTTTTAATAGCAAGTGGTCTAACTTTAGCTAGCCAACGGCATGGCAGACATACACGGCCACAAACAAGCTAACACACCAACACAAAGACAATTTACTCAAGCAATGCAGCTTTCCAAACAAAGTTTAGCTCAAATTTAAAAAAAAAATCATAGCTAGCTAAAACTTAGAGTTAATGCTAGCGTTAGCTAACTTTACCTGCTCTGTTTTCGGTCGTCAATCAAAATGTACACCCCTAGCTACGACTTTGACGTTTGAACTGTTTTTAGTCTTAAGTTGCAAATTTTTAATCCGTCGACAAATAGTTTTTAACGTTACCTTTCAAACTCGCTGCTTCCTCTCTGCTGGAACGCGGCTGAATAGTGCAGCTACACCATGCATGC
>JBBPCS010000023.1:2059103-2093694 GCA_037974645.1 Hollardia meadi
ATGATAATAATAATAATAATAATAATAATAATAATAATAATAATAATAATAATAATAATAATAATAATAATAATAATTCCTTTTCCTTTTTCGTTTCAATAGGTAATAATCTCTACAAAAACAATAGCTTCCTCGCACTTCGTGCTTGGGCCCTAATGAGCGGGGGGGGGGGGGCGGGGGAATCGCAACAGGTTTGACCTACTTTCAAGGAATTAGACCAACAGCAGCTTTAAGTGGGCAAACATAAAGCAGAATGTTTTGTCAAAAAAGAAAAAGGAAAAGCAGTAGCTCCAGCACTTTTTTACCACCAATGTTTACACTCACTAGACCCACTTTTCTCAATCCCATAAACACTGTGCTGTAGTCATTACAGTACGTAACTTCAGCAACCATGAAATCTAACTCTATCTATGGATGATGATATGGATGATGTGATTGGATTGATAAAGCCTTTATCACAGGTGAAGTCACTAAACAGTTCATTAGTATGGCAGAATGAGCCCTCCCCTCTTCATTTTGTTCTGTCTATATTTTGCGTCTCATTTAATATTACTGCACAAAAATAAATAAATGTGCCCAATGAGACCAAAGAAAAATAATTGGATTGTTTTCAATCACATGTAAGCAGCTACAGACTGCAGTAAATTGAACTCAAGGAGGGGTTATATTAGTCAGCTCACTTATAATATTAGCTTTGTTTTTCAGGGCAATTGCCTTTAAAGGCCACTTGTCAGTAAAGATATAAAGATAGATAGATTTCATTATGTTTGAATGTTTTGTTGTACAAAAAATATGTGTGAATATTATAACACTGACTGTTAACCGCCCTCCTCAGATATTAATATGGTCACCACATTACTTCCCCTTTTCTAAAAACAAAGATACCATAATAGCATGAGCTATAATTTTAAAATCACCATCAAACCGAGCCTCTTCAGTTCTTCACTCACTCTGACCTCGACCTGTCACAAACAGCAACTGACTGATCGCGCAGCTCACCTCCTCCATCAGCCCAGTTTCATCCTTTCTCTGCTTATTAATGAATAATCCTTTGTCTGCTCAATAATGAATATACAGGAAATGGTGTCTTCTCTCTCACATACTGTATTCCATATCTCCATGCAGTTTCTATTCTGTGTACCTCTGGGGATGTTGACTGCAGTCCCAGCTAAAAACCTAGCATGCTGCTAAAGGCCCCAGAGAGAAGAAGCTGCGATTATAACTTCATGATGTCAGTTGACTGAATTTACTGAGAAATTCAGGTTACAAAAGCAGAAGGAAAGTATATTGTGGCAATGTATTGTAATAACTTTGTATATTTCAGAATATCCAACGTTTCACAGGCTTAACTGCCCAAACGTCAAAGCAGAAACAGACAAGCCCCTCTCCTCTTCAACCAACCACTGAGCTAACAACGTCAGACACACTCACACGCAGACAGCCACTACTACACAGGAAGATTGGGTTTAAACTGCAGATCAGAGAGGATGAATGCGGTACTATCATCGACGTTGGACGTAAGGGTGCAGGGGGTGCTTCCTATTACTACACAGTGCAATAGTCCACCTTTGCTTCCCCTCTTTCTGTCTCCCTCTGTGTGTGTGTGTGTGTGTGTGTGTGTGTGTGTGTGTGTGTGTGTGTGTGTGTGTGTGCGCGCTTTATCTGACATAACGTGACCAGTACTAGCCAAGAAAGTGAAAAATGTTAGCATGGAGCCCACTTGGCTAACGCAGATAGCTGTGGTCAATTTGACAACTTGACTTTTTATTAGCCTTAAAGATTTTATTAAGGTTGCATAATTGACATGAGCATACAGGACATAGGCTATGCTTCTTTGATATGAGCATTTTTAAATGTCATAATAACAAAGATGCTTCATGAACATCTTAATCTTACTTTCTAGTTTTAGTAGAAACTGTATACTTCTCAAATTATTCTACATTAAACTTGGGTTGGCCTCATCAATATCTTAGTCTAATCAGCACTGCTCTGTTTGAAAGCCCTGCCCAGGGTGAGGCACCACAAAAGAAGTGATAATGGTGCGACAGGTGAAGTAGTCCATACTGCCCCTATATGTTTAGGCTAGTTCCAATAGTTGTAAGAGCTGTTTACAGTTAGAGACAAAAAGAAAAAAGTTGTTATTGAGACCTTTTTTAAGGAGTCTAGTGGCATTTCTAAGGAACAGAATTAATTATCTGATGCTTGTGGCAAATATCTTCCATCAAGCAAGCAATCTTATTTGAGGGACCCGTCTGACATGCAGGAACCACTCACTGGATGCTGCTGCTCCTCAGACAGGATGCTCTGCAGGTACAGCAGGTGTCTTGAGGAGAATCACTGGTCAGGTCACTTCACTGCATGAAGTGAACTTAAAGTGTTTGACAGTTCATAAAACAGTCTATAGCCCAATAGTTCATTGAAAACAAACTCCTCACAACCGGGTGAACATGTTTTGAAGAGGAATGGTTAATGAGATATCCTAATGCTTTATCTATTAATTAAACACATATATAGCCTACAGTATAAGTGGTATTTTAAAAGAGTGCGATCAAGTCAGGTTGTGCCGACATAATACCGCAAACACGTGGAAAAATATCAAAAATGCATGTTTGTTCATGTAAAAAGACAGACACTCCTTTGACATCTTAAACCACACAGCTGATATCCTTAAACGAGCATCGTGATGTTTGTGAATTTAACAAAAAAAAAACAAAAAAACAAACCCGCACCACTCACCTCGGCGTCCTGTGAAACAGTCGTCCAGTCGCCAGAGATTAAACAGCCAATCGGAAAAAACCTTCAGCCAGCTCCGGTCAAACTTCTCACGTGGACGAGGACGCGGGAGAAGCGCCGACTCTTGTTATGAATGCTCTGACGCCGACATGCACCTCCAGAGTTCATTTCCAGCCGGCTGTCACGGTCACTGTCAGGCAGACTGGTCCAAATCAAACAGGGATTTTGAGCTTCAGAACCATAGTCTCCACCGGCTGGTCTACATCAGTGAACCGCTGCTTGGGGATGTGGCGCACGAACAGTGACCCCGCCTCCTCCTCTTCTTGGACTGACCCTGGAGATGGATAGAACAAGCCCACACGGGAAAACGCTTGTCTTCATCTGCAGTTCTTTCCCTCGCTTCTCCTCTCCGTCTACCGTCACTCTATCTGCCACCCTCCCTCTCCCTCTCTCTTTTAGCTCCTCTCCCTCCCCCTCTCTCTAATTTCTGTTCAACTGAGGAATCGTGTAGTAGCCTATAAGTGCGCTTGTCAATGGGTTGCTGTAAGATTTTTAATCCAAACTAAAATAATAGGCTATTTGTCTGATAGTCAGATTTGATTTGGTCCCTGGTCTCTAATCTCTGCATTCAGTCTGCATTTTGTAATGGGCTGCATTTCCCTGATTTGGTTAATTTGGAGATAATTAGGCACATGATGGGGTTATATTATTAATTCATTCTCTAAAAGTGTCCCAAGTCACCATAAGGTACATTTAGGAATTTGCCAGGCCTTTTCTACATTGTCACAGTTTTTTAGGAGGAGTTGCACATTTTGAATACGTCTAGAGGTCAAGATGTGGACATAACACACTTCCTCTACATTGAAGACGTGGCGTGAGCAGCACCCACGTTCATCACAGAGCGCTGCCTCTGAGAAGTGAGTGACCTGAATGAGCTGATGAGTGTGTCAGACAGTCGGTGTCACTCCTTCAATGTCTGCGGTGTGGGGGATGGTTTGGGGCTTCAAGGTTGTTATTTTTAATAAAAAGTTTTTCATAAAATGTGAATGACTGAGACATGGGTTAGCACCGTCGCCTCACAGAAAGAAGGTCCTGGGTTCGATTCCCAGCCAGGGTGCAGTTTGCATGGTCTCCCCGTGTCCGTGTAGGTTCTCTCCGGGTACTCCGGCATGCAGGTTAGGTTCTAAATTGCCCGTAGGTGTGAATGTCAGTGTGTGTGGTTGTTTGTCTCTATATGTTCTGTGATGAACTGGCGACCTGTCCAGGGTGTGCCCAATGACAGCTGGGATAGGCTCCAGCCCCCCGCGACCCTGCATAGGATAAGCGGTGATAGATAATGGAATGGAGACATGGGTCTTTCCCCTGTCCTGGGTTAAATGTGCCACACACCGCTTGCTGGGGTGCTGGGGAAGATACACAAACAAGGAGTGGAGGTACAATCAGTGATGCACTTTTGTTGAAAATTGGACACTACACTATAAGCTACTCAGAAAAATCTTTAAAAAGTATTTCACATCGAGGAACACCTACTGAGAAGTGGCATAAAGACCATGTAAGTGTGGTCTTGGTAGTAAAGGTGGGTGCCATGATGGGAAAACATTTGAGAAATCTGCTAAAGGTTTTCTAGTGGTGTTCAGTGTTTAGTTGGTTTAGGGGTTTTTGGATTTCCTTGAGGAATGTTTTGAGTTGTAATAGTTTCTCTCTCCGTGATCTATCTGCATATCCACTTTGTATAAATCTTGCCAGTCCAGAATATTATTTTGTTGTCGTGGCTTTTGCCCACAACAGGAGATTACACTGTAGATGTAGGGTCGTCTTTTGCTGATGTTTTTTCACAGCAAAGGGAGACGATGGGCCACTTTGGGTCCAGATATCCTGATATTGTTGGCAATTCTATAAATGGTATGGGTCAGGTAAAGCAAATAGTAAGTGTTCTTAAATTCGCTCATCTGTTTGTAAGAAGTGAGGAGTTGCTCATTTCTTTCTCCTGTCTGCATAGTGTTGGTTGACATGTTCCTGCATCATGTGCACTGACTTTCCCCAGTGAAGCGGAAAGAGTTTTCTGCTTGACAACAGTCTTACACCCTAAACTCCTCCAGATCGGATTCATGCAGGAGAACGGATCAATGTTAAGCACGTGGAAGCAGGAAGTGACTACTTCCACCATGTTCTTGTTCCACCTGTCCTGCCATGCTGTATCAGACAAGAGTCATGATTTATGGAAACATGGGGTTTGCCCCAGTGTTCACAGCTGGTCCTGTAAGGACAAATCTTGCATGTTTCTCTGTTGCTATGGTGACAAGTGGTCCATGAAATATGAAGGGCGTGGATAACGTCAGATACAGTAGTACTCCATAATTCATTATAGTTGTACAGTGTTGCACACATGTAGCATCCTCACCTGTAACACCTGTCAACTGTCCTTTCAACGACAACCTTACTTTACCTGATGCCGAATAGAAAATTATTTTATCACAATTAGCTATCCTATAATCTGAAATGTATTTGCTATAATTACACAAATTAAGTCATCTATGAGTTCCACAAATGCCTTTAACTCACATTTAATAAAGTTACATTTTCACCATGAACAGCAAGTTGGCTAATTAGAGCCAAATGAACACAAATGCTTTATGAAGAGTTGACCTCTTCTTGAAAAGTGTGTGTATGTCAGTGTCAATTTTCTTTAGCTTTTATCTGCTTTATAAGCCATTGGATCTAAAGTAAACAGAGTATCATCTTTTGGTGATTCCATGTCATACAGTAAGTAATTGATATTCAGCATGACTCAGAAAGGATCAAGTTCATTTTGCTTGATACTGCTGTTGCAGTTCCTCTGAGGAATTTTGTGGTATTTTTTGTGGATAAAGTATCGATATCATATGATTAGATATGGATTATAGCTAATTTGTAATACCCAATGACCAAACCGACTGCCTGTTTACATTCATGTAAATAGTCCTTGTCCCATGCTGAAGGGACAATGACCACATTTTCAAACGGCAGTTTTAACACGTTTTCAATAACAACAACAAATAACTGAGATGACCCACTGACTGACAATCATGTCAGTGATAGCAAATCAACCATGACTGTGCAATATCACACAAAGTCTTAGTGGTGGGAGTGTGTCATTGTTTGTGTGCATATTTGAGTTTGTGTGTTTCATGTTTTGTTTCATTTCCCTTTACAGCCATCATGACTCTAGCGTGTGGTTTTGCGTGAAAAGCCTCATTGACTGCTTATCTTCACTGTCTACAAGTGATTATATATAATTATTATTATATAATTATTCCTACTTTGGAACAAACATTGGCCAGACAATTGGATTGATTCTATTACGTGTGAGAAGACAGGAATCCTCTGTGAGGTCAGAGGGCTTTGGTAGATCTTATTTTAGACAGCTGACTACCTTGTTTCATCCCTTGGTGAGAGCAGGGATGACAGGGATTAGAGGGCTGCTTTAATTAATCTCCACACAATGGTGGCTAAATGTGAAAATGCCATCAACATCTAAAAATTAGCAAGTTCTCTGTCCACACTCAAATCCTAATTCCAGTAAGACACCGGCTAAATTTTTTTATTCCTTTTCTCTTCTGGTAAACAACAAAATTGGGCAATTGTGCATTACAGTTCATAACTTCATGAGGGAATTTTTTTGTATCACATTTTCACATTTAGCCAGCCTAATGTAGACATCGCCTTAGAGAGATAAGTTGAAGACCACAGAGGGAATGTTGATGGCTCTCTCCCTCTCTCCCTCTTCTGCCTCTCAATGCTTGATTCCCGTGCATGCACACTTTAACCTTGCTTGCAGACCTCACCAATTTGACTTTCTCTGGGCGGTTCTACTGTTTCCAGTTGTTCTTCTTCTTTTTCTTTTGAAGATTGTCCCTTGACATGTTGTGCCAAATCCGCTTCTCATCAGGCCCAAGAAGTTTAAGGACCCAGCAAGCTGACACCTCGGCCATTTAGGGTTCGTTTTGGATAACTGGACATTTGGACACTGGATATTTTTTGTCAAGATGATGTCATGGATCTTGTCAATGGCCTCCTGTGTGGTGACAGTGACCGGCCTTCCAGGTCGGGCATCATCTTCCAAACTCTCTCTGCCATGTTTAAATCCAGCAGCCCATTTTTTCACCATGCAATAAGAAGGTGCATTTCTCCTTAAGTTAGTCTAGACTAACTTCAGAGGTGCTCATGTGTGCACCTAACTTGGTGTGTGTGTGCACACACCTAAAATGCATCTCAGGTGTGTTCCACCTAAAAAAAACAATAACAAAGAAACAAAAAAAACAAACATTCTGCTTTTTTTTAAAAATGCGTGTTGGACAGAGCTGTGCCGCTTCACACACATTTACTATAGTAGATATCATACACCATATCACTAAAACTTAAGTCATGATGACCAAGGACAAAAGGTTGATATCAAAGTACGAAACCAGTGGATGGAAGGAAAGGTTGTCTCTTGATATTTAACACCCACTGGTTAATTCCAAAAGCTGAGGCACAATTGATCAGACATGGAGCACCTCAAAGAGATGGCGGCTTCAATGAAAACAAGATTACCAAAGGGATTGCCCTGGATCTATACTAGACAGCACACAGTCAATACAATCAACTCCTCTGCATCGGAAGTAAAGGCAAAATCCTTCAAAAATCTCAGAGAATTACTTTGATTAATTTGAAATTGGCCTTGTAAATAGAAATATTATTAATCAACAAAAAGAACTCCAAACCCCAGGGGACAGTGTATGCACACTGTCTCAAAAGTATAACTGGCTCGGGAGGATGAAAAGCTGTGAGGCAGAAGACACTCACTGGAACAATCTAGTGAACATAAAACATTCCTGTCTTCCTCAAGAGTACTGGACCCAGTTAAGCGTTACATATTTCATTCAGCTCAAACATAAAGGAAACTAAACATTATATGGTAAAATGCACTTACAGGGGGTAAACCTCAATATCAAATTCCATGCCAATCCACTTATTTACTGTCATTTTTCAAGAAATATACACTTTATTACATAGGAAATAATCATTGTATTTCCTACTGCCACCAATCTCACCTGTATAAACATTAAATGGCTTTGAGTCTTATTAATAATTTGATATCAGTCAATATGCTTCGGCCAATATGAATATTAGGTTAATTGTCGATTAATATTCGTTAAGTTCGTAGAGACCGCATGTACAGTGAAATCCTGTTTGTGTGTGTCTTGTGCCACTTGGACATATTTGATCACTGATGGAGAGGAGTTTGAAGAGTTTAAGGACAGGGTTCTTCTAAAGTTAGACCATCATGAATAGTACGATTTTACTAATCACAGTTTGCTCACTGCTGATTGTGGGGAATACTACGACACACGTGAAAAAAGTTGTATGAGCCTTTTGTGTCTTCAGGGGGAGCTATGTGCAGTCTGATAAATTGCCTCATGTTTACATCACTGGAGTCAGGCTGAAGACTAAAAGTTTAAAAATGAGACAAATCTAGGGGCATGAATGGGGCATGTCGCCTGTCGTCTTGTAATGTGGGTTATGTAGGTGCCATATTTTGACAAGAATGCTGTGGGGATAAATGTCGACAAAATGGCAGCAACAAGTGACACATTTGGGCTCTGAGCCATCAATGAGAGGGCGTTAATATTGCCTAATTGTAAGTCATGCTGCAAACTCACTTATCTCCCAGTAACATCTCACTTCAAATCAGATGAGTAATGCATGATTCTGTGTGGCTCACTGTCGACCTTACCTTTCCAGACATCCAACAGATTCTTTGTTCTCACGGCCACCAAGGCTCAGCGGTGTCGGCTGTAGGTTCGCAGTGCTACTGGCTCCTCTTCTCTCATATTCCAGTTAAATGCAAGTAGAGCAAGCAGAGAAGAGACTGTTAACAACACATGTACAGTAAATGAATTGTTGTTGTTTTTCTCTGCCTGAGGAGAGTGTTCTCCTCTGCCTTGTGCAAAGTGGATTGGCTCCATTCCTGCAACTGATCATTTGAAATACAATTAAACGGTCTGTTTTTGTCGACACTCACTGCTGTCTGTAGAACTGTGTTACTGTTTTACACTTGGCTACGCTATTGCGCGCAAGTTAATTATAACCGAAAAATACAGCCAAGCAGAAAATACATGAACATCTAACAGCATTATTTATAACTAGTCATCACCACTTGTAATCAGAGCCGCAATTAAAAAAGGCTTAGTGATGCACTTTGTGTTAGGCTTGGCTACATGTCAAGTTGACTAATTATGATCTAACAGGACTGGGAACTTTAACTTGAAGTATATAAAAGACATGTTGCTCATTACCAGCTGGAAATACTGTATATGATCAATGTCATTGCAACAACTCGTATGACTCCAAACTTAAATTTTTACAGTGATATCTAATTAGAATTTCAATTTAGCCTAGTGATTTGTTTGTGTTTGTGCAAGTTGTTGAAGAAATGGCTAAAGAACAAGGCAGACATGTGTGCAGCATTTATAAATCTTATTATTCAACAATATTCACATTACAACATCAACACTGCTCTGCTAGTGACATGGTCTAATAATCCCAATATATTGTATAGTTACTTTGTAATACATTATCGAGAGGCACTTCCAGTAAGTCTGGCAATAGAGGAGCTACAGTATTGTGTCTAAATTACAAAACAGTAAAAATAAATATTTTTTCTAAAAGTTTTTTTTGTTTTGTTATAATATACTTTTGAATCTGTACAGTATATATATATATATATGTATATATATATGTATATATACATACACATATATATATATATACATATATTTATACAAAGTCAAACAATATCTAGAAATAAAATATCATATTCCACTTGAACAAATACTGGTGAATCACACAACTTCCCCATCCTGTAGGTATTGCTACATGTGTTAAGTGCAAGATATTAGAGAGAAGAAAAGAACTGAGTCTGTGAAGCGCCTTCTATGGTACATAAAAACATACCGGTCTTGTTTGTCTTGCTTTAAAGGTGGCTAAAAAAGTTTCTTTTGGTTTCCTTCATGACTGAAAAGGAAAGCTGACGAATATAGCATTCAAACAATGCATACATACATACATGTGAAAATGGTATGGCACAGGAGCATAGCCGCCTTTTTTGAAATGGCTGAAACAACAAACAGTACAAAAAGGAATGTTTTTGGTTAAAACCAGCTAAAGGAAGTACTAGGGCTCCAGTCTGAGAGCAGAGCAGAGCAGTCGGTCAGTTCCGTTGTAGTGCTTCAGCTGCCTGTTGACAAGGCAGCTAGATGTTGGAAGTAGGGGTGCAGGGGTTGCAACAGTCCACCTTCTCTTCATCTCTTTCTCTCTCCTTATATATGATAACATGTGACCTCTGATTTGGAAGTGAAGGTGCATATGTGTGGCGTCTTTGATTTGTATAGGTGCAGTGTATAAGCTAGCTAGCCGTATTTTGTCTGTTTTGGCTAAAATGGGGGAAAAGTGCAAAAACGGGCGCCCCAAAGCGTAAGGGGCAAGAGCAGAGGAAGAATCTTTGAGGCCTCATGTTCCTCACACCTCTCAACAACTCATGCCTCCATGTCTTGGAAGTGTCCCGCTGCTCGCTCCACTACTAGGAAGTGAAAACGTTAGCGAGGAGGCGACTGTGTTGGTAACTGTTGGTCAATATGCAGGAAAGCAGCCGTGGTAATGAGGATGAGATAAATGAAGACGACCTTTGTTGTTTTTAGACAATGGACATTTCATGTAAGCTACAATAGTTGGTTTCAAACTGACAGCCGCTGGAAGAAAACATCATTGCTAAGTTGCTAATTATTTCTCATTTGTGATGACATCGGACACCCATTGCTTGCACGTGTAGTTTGGCCTGATTGCGTAGTGTTAATCTATATTTTATGTGTGGTTGTGAGGGCATCCAACATCACTGGATGTCACACTGTGTGCTAATTTGCCTTTTATCCTTGGTTGCCTGCACTGTTAGTTTAGTCTGCCTTACTTTTTATTCTTTATCTGATTATTGGTAAAAATCCATGGCACCAACTATGGTTCAGAAATAGCCAATCAGCAGTGTATCTTAAATATGAGCAGATCGCTGTATGATAAATGAGAGACGTTACGTTCTGACAGTTGTGGTATTATAATGCGTAAAGGTGATAGTTTGGTGCTTGGATTTGGGTTGTTGATTAACGCATATCTTCGCAGGTCAGATTGGGTGGATGCAGGTTAGGGCTGCACAATATATCGGACGTAATATCAGCCCGATAATGAAATTACAGCAGATAAATAGAGCCGATAATTTGAACTCAAATTGCTTTCATTAACTTAAGCATCCACACACTCCAATGCAGTAAGTGGTGGCACCTTTAGAGTATGTTGGTTTGAGATCCGCCAATATACACAGAAAAGAAGGAGCAGAAGAAGAAGCGCAGCACGCTGTTGTCATGCTCATGTTGTCAAACTGCTGCACATGGCTAGTGCCACGCAGTCTACACTAGAGAGTCGAATATGCTGTGTTGGCATGGACATTTTTTTTCAGTTTCAAAGAAAAACGTATGATCTCAATTTGCAACACATGTTCCACAAGGGTTCTGAGAGGAGGGAAAACTCTCCAAGTTTTAGAGCTATGGAATAAATCATCCATCTTTGCTCACTACATCTTAGCCTTTCTTACCCTCAGATGTGCAAACTACAGGTTACTGAACTTCTTTTTCAAAATAAAAATGTGACATTATCTGTACTGGCCATGAAACCCAGGTAATTAACGGTTATAAAATACATATTGTTCATCCCTAAGAACCCCTGACCTGTGCGTCAGTAAAAGCCAGCTAGCCTTCACTCAGAAGTTGTCTCTCCTTCAAGTAGGCTCCAAATGTGTGTATTTTCAAGGGCCTGTGATTTGCCTCATGACTTTTTAATGACTTTTTATTGTCATAATAAAACATATGCTTCATGAACATCTAAATCTTACTTTCTAGTTTTATTAGCAGTTATACACTTCACAAATTATTTTAAATTAACCCCTTGAGTTGGACTCATTAATAGCTCAGTCTAATCAGCACTGCTGTGTTGGACTGCACTATTTAGTGTGAGACATCACAAAAGGAAGTGATAATGGTGTGATGAGTCAAGTAGTAGTCCCACCCCCCCCCAAAAAAAATATTTACAGCCCCCCAACCTCACCCCCAGAAAATAGTGCCAATGTCCCTGAAATAACAATACGACGTGTGAAATGAATGCTGAGACGGTTCTTATGTTGCTTTACTGCATATCTGACTGTCTTCACATGAGACCTGTTACAAAGTATGTGCATATCCAGACATCCTCACTGGGTTCTGGATAATACTGAAAAATAAGAAGATGCAAGAAACGTGCTCATTTTGTAGCTCATTTTGTGCAAATCACAAAAAAACGTGGTTTGCAAAAGTTCATCCAGTGTGCAGCAATCCCCTCCTTCTTGTCATTTAAAAGAAACCACTGATACTGGCTTTGATGAACTGACATGATTTAGTTGTAGACCCTGTACTTTAGTTGTTTTATGGCCCAGTATTTACACAAACATATTACAAGTTGCAGGGTTATTGTGAAGTAATTCAATGCAGAGTTTTCAAATTAATCTCCATTTAGACTGCATATATTTGAATGCATCAAGGTGAAACGTGCCAATAGATTTTCTTACTGTAGAGAAATGAATGAACATCAATGGCTTGGCCTGGGAGAAATACACCTTAAGGAAATGTAAAACTGCAAAGCCTGCATTTGAATATGGTCAGCTATGACATTGGGTATACATGATTCGTAGTTAAGAAGCAACAAATAGCCCAAAAAAACTGGCATGGTCCTTTAATTTCAATTCAAAAAGAACTGAAACCTATTCTTAAAAGACTGAAAGAAACTTGACAAGTTAACCACTCCTGAATGTCTCACTCAAAACCCTAAAGGGCGTTTACACACGCACACACACGCGCTTATGTTTAGGATTGTTTATGACCAAAATAGCGACCCCAAATTTCTATCACAGCTTTCATTGAATCTCTATGGTTGCTGCACTGTAATGTACAAAGTTAGTAAGGCAGAGCTGGAAGAGGAGATCAGAGGAGGGGGGCGTCTGTTTCAGCCCATTCTCATCCTCAGCTCGTCAGAAATCGACGTTTTGTCACGGCCCCTCGCGTCTCGTCCAGATACACAAGGTTCCCTTAGTACAAATGTGCGATATGAAAACACAATCCATTGCAATAGTAGCCTTTGCACATTAGATTGCAGGTGAGGCACAACTATGCTATATGCTGCATAGGGTATTTACAAGCTTATTCATGTGTGTTCAAATGTCTGTTGTTACAGGAGGCTTACAGAGCTTTCTACAGTCTTGATTAGTCTTGAGTTTCAAAAATGCCCAACATATGACCCACAGATGTGTAGATCACTTGTGCATCAGCTGGTGTTTACAGGTTATTTGTTCCTGCTGCTACAAGTAGTCATGAAAAACCAATGGGGTGGGGGGTTATTGGAAGACATTTGGTTCAGGACTTCTAATGCATCTTATTGCATATGCTACAAATACAATGCATGCCACCAGCCTTTTATCTGTTGCTAAGCAACATTATCTTTTCATTACAGGCTTTCTTTGTCCAGGGCGGTCTGTCTGATTCACATCAACGCTGTTTTTTTTCTTTTCAATTAATTCATCATGCTTTATCAAAGTTTGGAAAGCACACCCAACTCAGTTTGTCAAATTAAAAGTTCCTTCTTTACATATCTGCAACAGCTATACTGTAAATCAAAAACAGACTTTGAACACCTATTAAGAGGTTTCAACTTGAGCTGAAACACGCACAATGAGCACAGGCTTCCTTTTTCAGGCTCAACCACTGCGCCCTTTTGTAAATAAGCAGTCAAGGGCATTATGTTGCACAGTTAAGCCCTCATTTGCACAATGGGCATTTTGATAACAGTGCAATGGATACAGTTGGGGATTTAGACAGTATTAACCATAGCAAAACTTTGAGTCAAGAAATTAGGTCAAAGTAGAGCAAGTTCAGCCAGTAAAAGACAGTGTCTGCAAACAAGCCAGTTTAATAGATTTCTTCTTAATAGATTTCTTGGTCTGTTTCCCCAGTGAAGTTCCTTCTTCTCTGTGTCATCATCTCAGGCAGTGATCGACCCTCACCCAGGAACCCAATCTGCCACTCGCAGCTTTCTGTTTGCTATTTTGTGCCTGATGGTTACGGTGACTCGACAAATCCCAATACTCCTGGGGATTTTGTGTCATCTCCTGTGCAACCAAGCTAATCAATGAGGGATTTTGCAGCTGCAATGTTTAAATTCTCTACTTGCTACAGAGCTGAAGCAAAATTACACATCAATAGTGCTGAAATGCCTCTGACAACTAGTGCTTCTGCAGTTATAGCTACACACTCTCCGCATGTTCTGATTTACCAATCCAAGTCTACCTCACCTCTTCAGTCGCAGGAACATTCTCTAAAAAGTGCCGTCAAAGTCCAAAAAAGCCTTTTAATTGTATTAAAATGTGCCCTGTTCACTTTGCAATTATGACACAAAGTACTTGCTACAGATAGGTAAATGAAGATAAAAAGCATCCTCCAATCTCTAGATCTGAAAGAGAGCCCCTTTAGCTTTTCCAGTGTAAGATCAAATACACTGTACTGCACATCTCTGTAATTCATTGGAAACCAAGATCATCACATGAGTATGAATCTGACCGAACTGGCTCATCTTCAAAGAATTACATCTCGGGGGAAATCTGCTGAAATTTGAAAAAAAAAAAAGAAGAAAAAAATCTGAGAACTCTTTGACCATTCATAAGCAGCTACAAGTCGGCTAAAAAGGCTTCTCCCGCTCCTCTTTTATCACTAAGCCTCATTACTAAGGCCGTTACTTTCTTCCATCAACACCAATCTGAATCTCTGAGGACATCAAAGGAGAGCACCAACACAACCTGTTATGACGCTATGTCATCAGTAAGGACTACAAATGAAAAAATAAAAATAAAAATAGAGGCATGTGGGTCTGCTGGCCTGTGAGATTTTGATTGCATTTTTAAAAGAATCCAAGCAGAACGCAGACATATGTGATGACAGCTTTTGTCAAAGCACGTTTTTCTCCTAAACTGCGTTGTGTCTAATTCTTGCATCATTCATTCTGCCTTTTTCATTTGACTGACGACAAAATAAAAATATTTAGATTTCCTCAGTGTAGGTTAAAAAGAAACCCTCACAGTGCCATAGAAGATTACAGACGGCAGCATTTGAGACCATCGGGCTTGCACTCCATCAGTCCTAAATTTGACTTTGCTCAATATATCACTACACATGTATGCAGCTGTGACTCGTTTTGTGTTTATTTTTTTAAGTTAGATGGCTTCTCTACTCAGAAATATTTTCCACATTACTGAAATGATTTGGATCTTGTTGAGACCGATTGAGTTAAAGCACCCCTCTGGATGGTAATAGGCTCCACAGGGTACCTTTTTCCTTTTTTAAACTTCTTATTGATGTAAATCCCCGTGGGTAATTTGGAGCTGTGAGCCACTATGCCTTGCTTTGCTTTCGGACACAATTGGCCTACATAACAAAAATAACATAAAATGTGGACATAAATGATATTTACTTAACAAAACACATTACCTTATTACCTAGTTTTGTGTCCTGTGTGTTAGTTTTAACATGATCAGCAGTAGGATCTGTTGTGTTATAGCATGGGGACAAATCTGGAGGATGAGGCTGAGAGAACAGATAAAATGAATATGATTGCGATATACAGTATCATGTGATCAATAATCTTGTAGTTCCCTTTGTACCTCACCACATGTCACTGTGGATACCATCACTGTAAATCTATAGCATCTCAAACAGCGCAGGTAGAAAGTATTAAAGTGAAAGGGCAAGGACACTAATAGTCATTTTTGTCTATAGTTTCTACAGGTTTCTGCCTTCCTGAGTTGTGTGGCCGGGAAACATGTAGGGGTGCTGGACTGACTTTGAGTAACTAGAGACAGGGAGAAAACAAGCAACTAAGGACAAACATTGTTTGGCATGAACAAAACCTTGTTTTGTGTGTTTTTCCTTGAGCAAGAATAAAGCTTTAAGAGCAACAGGGTTCTTTATTAAACTTCCTATCTGTTGCGAGTATGGATTGTGTTTCTACTGTACCATAGTGTGCTGTGTGTACGTGAAGCTTGTGTGGGTGTATGTCTGCACAATGTACTACAACCGGGCCTTTTTCCACTCTGTCTTTGAAATCCTCACGGCTGAGCCCCAGTGGACACAGCTTTTTCCTGGGCTTCCATCCCATTGTCTTCAAGGAGAAGAGGTCTTGCACATCCTCATCCAGCCAGGTGGCTCCACAGTGTGCTGAGAGCAGGGGAGCAACAAGAGGGGTGGGTGTGTCGGTGGGGGACGGGTGGGCTCATGACAGTGTATTACTCACTGGTGGAGTGAATCTGTGAAAATTAGTGTGGTTGGCCCACAGTGCAGGATGGGTGGCCTGGGTGAGGGCAGGGCACCAGATCCAGACAAAAACAAACACTACAACCAAAACAGTCTCAACCACTCTCCTTTTCTTTTTCATCTTCTTCCTCTACTCCTCAGTCGCTTCACCTTTTACTCACCTCGCACTTTGTCAAATCAACTGGACATGCGTCATCCCTGTCCTCAAACCCAGTTTTTGTTAGGCACATATTACCCAAAACATCTTCTACAGTGTTGTGTCAAAGTGATGTGCTGGCTACCATATCAAGAGTTAAGTTAGGAAAGATATAAACATTTTTAGACAACGTTCCTGGTTTAAGAGGATGTCAAAGTCCATAATATCACTCTGGCTCCTCCTCTTTTTCCTCTGAAGTCTCTGATTGCAGAGGGATTTCTTCTTCCTCTATGACCGGCACCATTTCCCTCTCATCAAGGCCGTCAGTCGACTCCTCCTCTTTGCTTGCTAGCTCCTCCTCTTCCTCATGAATGGCTGTGATTGGATCAGTGGGGTTGCTGATGCAGTTCTGTTCCTCTTTCTGGGCCGCCTCTTGGACTTCTGCAGCAAGGACCCTTTTCCACATTTCATGGTTTTCCAGAAGATGCTGTGTGATCTGGCAAAACACTTTCCTCCTGCTCACCTTTTTGGTTTTTCGCCCACGCTCTGTCAGACACAAAGCCAACAGTTAGACAAGCTCCTGAGAAAGGTGGACATGGCCTCGTCAGATGAAAAGGATTAATACCATGTACGGTAAATACAACGCTTTTAAGCTATGGCCAGGAGATGATTACCTTAGCTAAGCAGAAAGAGTGCAAACAGGGTGAAACAGCAAGATTGACCGTGTCTAAAGTTAAAAAAAAATAAAAATCTAAAAGCAGCACCTCTAAAGTCCTCTAATCGACAAGTTATATCTCGCTAGTGATAGCATACATACAAAACCATAAATGTAAAAGCAAAAAAAAATTTTTTTCTATATCTTGGCTGGGGCAGTGACTTCCTGAACAAAAAGACGACAACAAGTTACTGCTTTTGTCCACTTTAAAGAAATTAAATACATGGTTTTTTTTAGGTAGCTTCAGAGGTGCTTGTAGGCAGATTTTATTTTTTTTTAACAGAGCCAAGCTAGCTGTTTCCTTTTGTTTCCAGTCTTTACACTAAGCTAACCCTCCCCTGGCACCAAATATAATGACAGTGAAATGAGTGGTATCAATCTTCTAATGGGCCATTCAGTAAGTATGTTAGCTATGGATCAATCAATGCCAGATTTACAGTCAAAATCTCTGTTGGCATTATTTCCAAGTATATCATACGGTGGTAGGAAGTCGCTACTGTGGTACGAATGCCTTCCAATAAATGTAAATAAAATGATTCCTACTCAAAAAATAACAGCGACAAAGTGTAAAAATTAAATGGTGTTTAATAGCTCACCATTAAACTAATGTTAATGGGCCAAGTACCATGATGTGAGAAAACTAGTTATAACTATACACAATGTGCTTCCTTATAAATAATGATAAGGTGTGACTCAGTGCTGTTGTATACATCAATTAAATGTATTTAATTAATTAGGAAACAGTGGAGCCCCATTACATCTCCTTTACAAGTGCACATGGTAAATGAAGCAGAGTTGAAACTGCTTGATAATGTGAACCTATTCCTCTCGAAATCAACCAAGCCTCAAACTGATGATCAACACCACTGAACCTCTCAGTCTAGCCCTAGTGATGGATTTCTCTTTGTGAATCTCAACAAGCAAAACTTCACCAGCTGCACCGATTTACAGTGTTCTCCCCAAGAGATGAAGAGACAAAAAAAAAAAATCTGATAAACTCTTCAGGTCCAGTCAAATCTCTCAGGTTCTCACCAAGGCAACATTTTTACCTACGCCAAGGAGTTTTCACTTTTTTCAATGTTTTCACCCGTGTCCGTTTGTTGGTTGGTTTGCTTGCCACCAGGATTGCGCAAAAACTACAGAATGGATTTCCACGAAACTTGGTGGAAGGATGGGGCATGGGCCAAGGAAGGACCCATTCAATTTTGGCACGGATCCATGAATTGTTTATCTCTTTCTTTAACATTGCGAGATGGGGCATTTTTTTTGACATTTTCATAAAAAATTTTTAAATTAATGCATGGATCTTGATTTAAAAAATCAGGCATATTTAGAGGGCTGGTATCTATGAGTGTGCGGATCCAAATAAAAATCTGGATCTAGCTGATTTAAATGTGTTTTCACTCTGAATGAATATTCACTGAGGCAGATATCATAAGAGGCCACATGCAACTCTACATACTCAGCAAGGTATTTTCTGCAACATGAATCATTAAGAGTTGACATACGGGAGTTGTCAGAACTTGTTGATGCGTCCTCATCTGCCATATCCTCTTCTTCCTCTTCTGTATCTTGTCCTTCCTTTGCCTCCGTCTCCTCCTCGGGTGGGTCAACCCAATGTCCCGGCATAAGAGCAGCAGAGTTGTAGGAAGAGCACAGAGGCCCCACTATGTGAGTGATGAAGGACTCCTGTAGTTTAGCTAGCTGCGGAGCAGACCGGTCCATGAATGGGCTGATGGGAAGGCCCAAGCTTGCTTCTTCGTCACCCTAGAAGTGTACAAACATGGCCAAGATGTCAGACACAGAAACGATAACATTTACGACGATTATTGATGAAAATGGACCCGATTATGTTATATTGAAATTTCAAGCGAGAACATGTATCTCCAATGGCCCATATTTCTTTTTAGTTAAATTACACAAAAAAGTTATTGGCTTAAGATGAATCCAGCAGTCTCATCATCATCTCTAAAGAATTCATGAGATATCTGAATTCAAACTTTTCAAACTGTCACAAAGCAAATGAGAGATAACAGAAAAAAAGATTTACCTACTGCAGACCTGATAAATGCATTAAAAAATAGGTCAGTCCTCTCTGTTTGCTTTGTTGGTGGACTGCATATTCAAAGTGCTGTTTAACAAAATAAAACATATGGAATAACTATCTGTCAAAAAGCATAAAACCTAGGCAATAAAATTAAGCCGTTATGGTTAAAACCTGTAGATTTTACAACACTTTGCATGCTAAGCTCAAGCATACAACATTTTCAAATTCTTTCTTTTACTGTATATGTAAGAAAACATTAATATACGAGATGGTTTAGTGAATATTTCATGTCATGACATGTCCTGGCTTTGTTGTTGCACCATGGCCATTTTTCAACTCTCTGTCACTTAAATTGTTTAATCTCAGATTTTCATCTGTACAGCTTCACTGGCAAGAACATAAAGTCCCATAAATATGGCCTCTGGGTACAGTCTCCTGAAAGTAGGCCAAGTTGAAACTATGGCTCATCTGTAGGCATCAATCATATAAATGAGACTATAAGCAGAGATTTACTCAGTAATGGTGGCTATAATCTGTGTGTTTGTTGTTCACAAGGTCACCACCAATAAATAGTGTAGACATAAATATTCGGACTATCTTTGCACTGTTTTTGCATGGACAGGGCGTAACAACCAAGTCTGACTCCTCACAACATATCAGATGTTTGTGATCGCATTTGTTCAAAGAGCCCTTTGTCAAACATCCACTCTAAATAAAGACACGCCATAATGGAGATCTGGAGATCCACAAAGTGAGATCTATAGTGAACGCATGTATTAGACAGTCAACATGGTTGGAATCAAATTTTTTCGATTTATTATTCTGCTGAATGAACTCTTGCAGGACTCAACACTATAATTTTAAAAGTAGCTTTTGGTTGCCAAAACTGAAAATATGGTTGCCATTTTTAGTCTCTTTATGTTTTGAGTAATTAAGACACTATACAGTTAAATGTCAGCTTAATGCGACATAAAATAATGTATAAAAGCTTTATTTAAGGAACTGAACAAAAAAGTTTGTGTTCTATCATATGCTTTTTAAGAACATGTCATTAAACTACATTGTCCCCAGAGAGCTGTGGGGCAAGATCTTGTTTTGAGCCTTGTATTGATCAAACTTCACAGTTCAAACAGTTCACACCAAAATCAAAAATACGTATTTTTTCCCTCTGGCTTGTAGTGTGATTTATCAGTTTAGATTGTTTTAGTATGAGTTTCTGCTCCAGATTGCACTGGTCTTGTGCTGCAGTGCAATCTGGCTCCAATAAAATACTTAAAAACTCAACAACAAAGAGCAGACGAACCGCAGTGATATGGTGTAGTTCGGTAGAAAGAAAATAGTTCCTACATGAAACTGCTCATAACAAGGTCTGTGGATTATCTGGGGTAGCTGGGTCATGATTTCTGGAAAGAGACAGTGCTGTTGAGATTTTTATTTTATTGGAGCATTGAGCAGCAAAAGACAAGTGCAATTTAGTTCCATTACATTTGAGAAAAGGCAGAAATCTCTACAGCCGATATCTTCAAAACATGGCAAGTCACATCCAACAATCTAGATGGAGAAGTAGCACTACAAGCCAGAGGGAAAATATGGATTTTTGGGGTGATCTGTCCCTTTAAATATATTTCTATATGTCTTTATATAACAAAATATAACTTTATATGTTTTACCAGGAATCATAATAATAATGACAAAACGTAACACTTAAAAAAAAACCTTTGGTGGACTATTAGACATACATGTATGCTGAATACATACATGCTTTGCAGATTTTAGCCCAACATGAGAGAAATATTAGATCTACCATTTGTTTGACAGAGTTTTGAAATCTGACAGCTGACATCCCAAAAACAATGTAATGTCATCAACAATAAACACATCATGTTCTTTACTGAGTTAGATTCTCAAACACAGAGTCCAGGCTAGCTAGTATCGGTAACCTCCTGCATGCCTGATCCGTCCTGTAGCTTGTCAGTCGTACCAAATCACATCTCTTCTTGAATTAAGGATCCAGCACGCGAGGTAAGCATGCATAGGGTTCCTCATTTTTCGAGAACATAATATGCATTAATCTTGTGAATGGCGTTTGTTCATCGACCCTTCAGTGGGTGGGCAGCTCTTGGAGGCCCTGACTCATTATGTTATTGAGCTGCCCGCTCGTGTTCTGTCAAGCTCCAGTGTTTGTCTAGCATTTTATTTATTTTGGGGTGCATGTTTTGCTTTTTGCTCTCTATTTTGTATATGTTAAGAAGTGGTAGCCACTGATGGTAACCAAAGACCAATAATTGGTTGCCAATTTCTCAAAATGGTTGCCAATGGCAACCCAGCAACCGCTGCTGTCGACCCCTGTCTTGGCGGCATTCAAATTCACAAAAACTAAGGCCATATCTATACTAACCTTCAAAATACACCCGGTCAGTGTCTCTTGCAGCTAAATACTGTACATTGTTCCCGGTAGAAAAGTGGAATTTTCTAAACAGAATGTAAATAAAAGAATCTTGAGAATTTGTCCCAACAGAGGTATTTGTGTGTTGCATAGTGCCTGAAATGAAATAGCTTGTGTTGTACTTTCATATATTGTGACATTCATGTGTTTCGCCTTTGCATTTCTTTTATGATGCCAGGTCTTTAAAAGCAATTCAGTAGGAGGTCAGAGGGACAAGGGCTGCCATTGCTATGGCAACCTGAGTGGCATGGTTTGTTATTCAGTGTGTGTGTTTCTGTTTTGGTTTTTTTGCACATCTTTACAGGCTCTGTTGCCTCAAAGCCTCTTTTCTACCCCTGTGATCTGTATAACTGTGAATGTATAACTGTTAAAGATGACTCAAAGCCCCTTGCGGCAAATTGTGATTTGTGATATTGGACTATATAAATAAAATTAACTTGACTTGACTCATTTAGGTCATCTGTCTCCCCTCTATATAGGAAAAACATACACACACCCACTCTCTCATGTACTTCACCCAACCCTTCCTGATGCTCCCGCTCAAAGGACATACATAACTCTCAAAGCTATTATGAGAACTGAACAGAAGGTTTGAGAGGACTGGCAGAATTATAAGCTTTAGAAACAGATCCGAGGGAGGAGGTTTTCCTCTGTAATCAGCAGAGCCATGATTTGAGGTTTCTAACTGTGACACAGTGTTCTGATAGCATTGATACACATGTTCCCTTCATTTAAAATGGGCTAAATGAAACAAAATAAATGCTGATCGTGAGTTTGCTGGTTGTTGAAGGAACCTTGTGATACAACTTGTACATCTGAGTACAAATACAAAGATTTTTTTAAACTTTTGAGCAGAGTGAAAATGATGGATACCACTGACTGCATAAAATAGCTTCAATTATGGCTTAAAATCCACAGATTAGTGCTATTCTACTTACAACATGTGGTTGCTAAGTAATCATTTATCTGTGACTGATAAGACTCGATCTTTATCGACTTGCTTGGCACTAACTGAACTGACCACTAAGAGCCATTGTCAGTTGACTTGTTGTCAGGATTTGTTGCCAGGCATCCTACTACAGTAGTCTTTAACACATTCATGAGCTAGAAGGTAAGTGTTTCTATTTCTGCTCAGAGGGAACATCCAGTTGTACACATAAAACCTTGCAGACGGGTCCCTGAGCAAGAAACTAAATCCCTATCATCTGCAAAGGTGCTGACCCTGACCTCACAGAGGACTATGAGCAAAAAGATAAGTTGCCTGATGACAGTTTGAGTCGTTTTGTGCGTCTCAATCAAATCTGAGTGGGTATTATTACAGTACACTCCCATCTATCGATGCATGAGGTACTTATCAATCTAAACAAACATCTGTTCCTGTGTTCCTGTCAGATTGCAGAGACTGATGAGCATACTTGTTCGTAGAATTCGTTGACGATCCCCTCTGTCCACTGCAGGTGCAGCTCCTTACACTTCAGCGGTCCATTGACATCAGCCAGCTTGATGCACATCTGGCACACCAGCAATCGGTCATTTTCGTTGGTCCAATCAATGCCGGACATTCCTTCATCACCCACCTTGAGAGATGTGCACAGGAAGTGTTGTGTAAAGACAAAGCCAGTTACGGATTGTGAAGAATTCCCTACTGATTGGTTGTCAACTTCAGTTTAGGACGATCTCAGAGAAAAGACAATTTTTCTAACAGGAACAGAACATAACATTTCGCAAGAGCTGAGAGGAGATAACCGACAACAATAAATGCAGAAGGATGATGGATGGTTGATTCTTTGTTCTCTAGATTTGAATGGTTACCTTTGCATTAAACTCTGCCAAGAAGTCAAAGTGCTTTTTGAGGTCGGTGGCCAGGATGGCTTCAATGACTAAGAAGCGGAAGCGCTTGAACTCCACATGTTCAAGGTTAACCAGGAAATTGAACTCAGGGCGAGACATGAAGAGGTTCCACGCTGATGCTGCATGGTGATTTTCCAAGACTGAGCGATCATTGTATAGAACAGCCTACAGTGGAAGACCAAGAGGAGAAAGAAACATTGAAACACATAGGAGCTTACATGGGCTGATGTATGACTGCACCACTTTGTTTAAATTGTGACCTGGGCTGAAGAAATTATAGCTAGTCACACCCCCGGCCTGGAACTGTCTTCAGCATTTATGCTGCTGATACATGCAGCCGCAATTTAAGCTCACATCAATGGACTAATTGTGATCTGCCCTATCAACACCACAAAACAGTTCATAAACAGGAACATCGTCAAGCCATGTTGTGAGCATGCTTATGTTGAAAAGGCTTGCTGTCTTGATCTGTTAATGTACATTATGTAGATTACTGGGTTTCTATTTATCAATCATTGATTAGATGAGTCATCCTCTGCAGCTTCTGGAGGTGACTGGTTAGGAAATTTCCACACGGCTGCTGTTGTCCCACGACTCGTTGCAGATTCAAAATAATTAGTGTTGTCCTCTGGATGCGGTTTGAGGTGGAAGTTTATTTTTTTGTCGCTACCCACAAGCAAACAGTTCCTTAATTGTATACACTCTGTATTCACATAAATACATTGATTTCTTATGAGTTGGCTGACTGAAATAGCAGTGGTGGTAATAGGTTATTTCAACATCCTCACAAAAATTGATTGGCCTTATTAAAAGAAATCCCAATTTGAAACCAAAAGTAAATGATATACTGTACATTATCCATCAGTGCCACCTCTATGCTGATCCATCACCACAGCCCTTCCTGAAGCCCACCTACATTTATTTACCTGCGGTGCACTGGTGGCTACAAGAAAGGCGTTGGTTCTTCCGGGATGGTCATAGTCGTGCATGGCAGCAGCTACATACAGGGCCATTAGCTCCAGGCCAGGGATAAGTCCAGCCAGGGAGCCATAGCCTTCCTCCAGCACAGAGTTCATCTTGGAAAGCAGGAAGCCTGTGGCACCAGGCGTAATTCCATTCTCTGAGACGAAAAGAGACGACAGCTCATGCCCTAGTCAATGATGGCGTTCAAATGCTGTCACTTCATTACTTGCTGTAAAATATGGTTCTCAGGAAGAAGCTTTGAGCATTTCACCTACTCCTACAATATTTATCACCAGGATGTTGCTGACACACAATTCAAGCCCAGTCAAAATTCTGCTGCTAGAGTCTAAGACTGGAAACAAAAAAAAAAAGTAATTGCCCAGAATATGGTTAAGAGGGAACCTTCTTGTGGGTGGGTCTGGAGCAGCTACTGTATGTATCAAACGTCCTCACCAGTGTGTATCCCATTCTCAGTCAGCAGGGTTGGCAGGCCTGGCACAGGCTGAGTGGTGAGGTACCACACTGCATGCAGCACATCAGTGGCGTGGATCCGGTTGTGATCTGAGGAGAGTAAAACAAAATGCCAATTCACACCAGTGGAGGGCAGAAGACTACTGTGATGAAAACTGGAAACATACACCAAAACCCCTTTCAGATAAGGGGTCTGTAAAATTGCTTAAGTAATGGATTTCTGCCTTTTAAGATAGCTCTATTTTATTTGAAAGTTCTATGTTGAGCCATGTTGAGAGAACAAACGATGGATAGAGACGATGCTTCCGAGTTACTGGGCATTTGTATTGTGTTACAGTAGATTTACAGAAGTTGTAACTTCATCTGTCTGAAGGACAGCAGTTCTGTAATTATGGCGTCACATCAAGGTTCAGGCATTTAAACAAAAACAGTGTGGCTTTGTCAGGTCTTCATATATTAGTGATGGATGATGTTGGATTTTTGCCCATATTTTCCAACTGATTTTGGCTGACTGCTGACACTTATACCAATACTGATTACTGCAAGTTTCCCCTAATTACACAGAACACAACGTCTCTCCTCTAGTGGAATTAACTTGTTATTATGCCAACTCTTATTGTGACTGGCAGATGTAGACATACAATTCTTGGGCAAAATAAGAAAACTACTTATTCAACGGTTAACACTTAATTAAAGCATCATCTTATCAGTCTGTCATATCAGCAGATGCCATTATTGCATTTTGAAGCCTTTATCGGCCAATAGCAAGGACGTGCCGATATTATTGTGCATCCCTATTTTGTCTTGGCTCAAGGCACCGCAATACATAACATTTTTACAACATGTAAAATTTATGCTTGGTGCTAAGAGAGCACATTGAGCAGGGACTATCCGTCATCCACCTGAAACTTTGCCGAGTATAGCATATATCAGTTATAACATCTACAGTAAACAGTTATTACTATCAATTAAATAAATGTGTTTGAAATCTACAGTTCATGTAATCCAAAATGCTAATACAAAGTGATCAGTCACATACTGTCATTCCTTTAAGAAACACAAGGGCTCAAGCTACCCGTCAGCTACGTCTTCAGTGTCAACATGAACTGACATAAACACTGCAGTTAATTAGATAATTAAAGGAAATTTAACCATCAGGAGACTTCACATTACTGCCAACTGAGAGCGACATGAGCACCACACAAGGCCTGTTAGTGGGGCCTTATTTCATTGACAAAGCAATACATCCACCTTGTGGCAGATAAAGGAAATGCTGGATATCAACGGTTCACTTAAAAACAAAAACAAAACAGTTCTACTCACAAGGAATGACCCTGTATCCATTCTCCAAAGCATGGAAGTAGTTCATGAACTCTTGTACGGGAATTCTAAAGGCCTCAAACAGACCTGCGTCCTCAAAGAGCCTGTACGAAACCTGGGACAGGACATGAGGAAAACATCATATCTCACCTCTGTAGAAGTTTACATGTGCATTTATTGTTTAAGCTTAAGATACAAACCACAACCACATGACGCTGCTAATTGTGGACATTTTCAATCAATACGGGCTCCTTTTAATTACATCACTATGGATGTGTTTTCAGGAAATGAACGTCACATGAGTTTCAACATTTCCTCAGTAATTAGTGCCTACCTGACTGAGGATGCAGCCGGTCTCGCTGTGCGTCTTCTCCACCAGTCTGAAGATGGGGAAGTTCCAGTTGTTGAGTTGACTCATCAGAGGTTCCAGCCCTGGCATCACCAGAGGCTCCAGGGCCAGGATTGGCTTGTCCTGTCAGGTAGAGGTAAAGGGAGAGATGAGAAAGATACAGACTGCACCTCTGCTTGGTTTCCAGCATTTAAGGAAAAACATTTTCAAAAATTTCATATTTACCCCCCTAATGACAATAAATAAACATTAAATCATTGTTCAAATTCAACCGAACTGGTCGCTCTAATTGAGAAAGAAATGATCTGTCATGTTTATTTCTAGTTGTCTTTGGAGGGATTTGAAGCACATTAAAGCACGTCAAAGATAATTGACACTCTCATTATCAGATTAAGCCTGCCTGATTGCCCACCTCTGGTGATGGCAGGAGCGGGTGAAGAACGATGCCCCCTGCCAGATACTCCCTGCAACCGTCCCTTGCTTCAGGCGGCTTCTTGCCTCCCTCTCCCTCCTCTTCATTCTGTGCAAAGTCGCTGCTGTCACTGTGGTTGGTCTCGTAGGTGCTGTCATAGGTGCTGTCGTAGTCTGAAGAAGCTATGGCGCGCTCATCTAGGGAGACGTTACACATGTCAAGACACGTGCGATTCCATGTTAACCACCAGCGTTACAGTGAGGGCGGTGGTGGTGGAGAAGGTCGGCATGAGTGAATCAAATTACCAGCCCAGGAAATAAGCTGGAAGCATAGTCTATATTTATCAATCAAAATGAAATTCCAGAAGCATTTCCTTTTATATCATTTACTTCATTAAGATTCACAGATCCTGCTTCGATGCCGCTTTAGCAGAGTACATGACCACATTACTCCTACTTTTTTTTCTCATGTTTGGGAGGAAGCATTCTCCCTGTATCAGGTTTTTCAGATCAGCTAGATAAGATGTCTCATGTCTACTGTTTGCAGGCTGTTTACCTGGATGGGTTATTCTGTCTCCTTTGTCGACAGATTCTACCCTGTGGTTTAGTCGATTGTTGAACGGCCTGCCACAGCTGATAGAAAGAGAGACGAGAAACACATTAAGACATTAAGAGGATACACGCTAGTCCACCCTGATCATCCTCTCTCATCTGATCACTGAAGCAGCTCCTGCCCTTTCAGCATAGACAAATAAAGTGACTTACTTCCCTCATTTTCACACAAATGCAACAGAAGAATGAGTCCAGTGTGTGATGTTACCTGCCGCAGAGTGATGGAGGCCGCCAGTGTGGGGTGGTGGAGCTCGGGGCGCTCTGGCTGTGAGTTAAGGCTCTGTGGTGGCTCTTGGGAGCCACAGAGCCGGGGGTCCGCTCTGTCAGGGGCCCAGTCGGCTCAGGAAGCTGCACTAAACATGTCTTTGTCGTTGGGCTGGAGACGGGAGTGCCCTGGACAGGAGGAGAGGGGCACGGAGAGCCCAGGGGTGACACGGTGGAGGGGGGGAAACCTGAAAAAGAGAGCAATACTGACTCAATGCTTTTTAGTCTTTATATAATTTACTCTTATTACTATCTTTCTATTTCAAGTATTTCTCTCTCCTTGATCTAAATCATTCAGTTTTCTTTGGATCAGCAACTAGAAAATCCTAAAGTTTTCAAATGTGGAACCATGTGCAGTGAATGGTCAAGCTGAGAAGAGAATTTTCAAAATAAAAAAAAAAGTGTGCAAACACACACACACACACACACACACACACACACCTGGTCTTCCCAGTGGTTTGCTGTGGAGGTGGTTAGAGGCAGCACAGGAGGCAGACATGGAGCGACTCTTTGAGATGGTCATCATCACCGAGTTGTTCCATGATTCACTGATTTAATGTAAGAAAACCAGCAGACACAGTAAATACATTTGAAAAAAAGAGTCTCCTTGATCTGTTACTGTTCAAATTTAGAGTTATTCTCCATTGCGGCGAGTGAATGAGGATTACCTGTCTACTGTGTATTTGATGCTGGCTGAGCGGTCTCGGCGTAGCGGGCCGGGCTCGATGGTAGGCAGCCCTGTAGCTGAGGTGGTCGTGGTCCAAGTTGACGAGATTCTCCTAAGCAATCCTGGGGGCAGACTCCGTCTTAAACGCTGTGATGCAGATAAACAAACACGTTTACACACTCAGAGAAGCTTCGCAGCGGTGGATGAGGCAAGCAGGACACTATTAGTGTACTCAGGCACAGGACAGAGTCTCATAATTGAGGGTGTTTTCATCCTACTGGTCTGAAGCTTGGGTCACGTCCGCTATGAGCATTAAAAAGTCACATACAGTTCACACAACTACAAACAAAGTGCTGTCAACAAAACAGAACATTAGGAAAATATAGGCATGCACAGTCGCTCCATTGCTCTGTGGAGGAGCACAGCTCTGTTTAGTAGTTAAAATGTGATGTTCCAGCCACAAAGTAATAAACAGAGCTTTATTTTCCTGCAGAGCAATTGTTGTGCCCCTTTTGTCTTCCACCAAAAAAGTAAAGACATCAAAGTAGACGGATGCCATATTTGTTCTTCCAGCCCAGTCCTGGGCTGTAGAATGGTGAGTAAGTGAAAGGGAGTCATGTTTCCCCTGTGGTGTCTGTCTATCCAGTATTGTAAACTTTGTTGTAAAGCCATGAGCTAAACTCAGTTATTTGTCAGTGTGTATTTTATACAGTTTCAGTTTTTTTTTGTTCTATACTTTTTTTTACAGACACACACACAAAACCCCCCACACATGATATCACAGTGGTATGTGAGTGCTTCCCTCCTGCAGGGAAGGAAAGCTAATCAAAGGCATCTAATAGTGTGTGAAAGAATAACAGAGGAGGAGGGAGAGTGAAACAACAACACTTGATGGTAATCAATCAATGTGAACATCACGTCTCTTTGTGCTTTTGTGAATTTTATTATTGTGTGGTAATACAGTTTAAAGTGCAGCCCCGAAACGTCTGCACTGCATTAGTGCGCAACTTCATTGATGCCGATGAAAATATAAGTAGACATGATGTTAGCTGTGATGGATTGCGCCATGTTATCTTTTACAAAGTTACTTTATCTGGCCTCAAAAATCTTATAACACTGTGGTATGCTCTGGAATATGTGTGGCTGTAATCTGAAGTGTTATTAAGACAAACCTGTGGTTCAATGTTTGGAAGTGGCTGTACACTCGACAAAAAGACAGAACCGCTGCAGTTGGGAAAAGACGAGTGACAGCCAAATTGTTGCTGAGCTTTTATCAATAAATTAAACAAGTGTTTTGCTCTCCCATCAAGCAAAGTCAGAACCTGAATAACAAATGCACCTCAGTCACCAGCATTTCTTATTACCTTTATGTAACTGCTATTTCCGTCCAACAATGGGGCAGCACAAGTGAGATCAACCCCCGATTTTAAGCCACTGCTACATGCAGACTCACAAATCTCTAATGAGCTAAAAATGAGGCAGCATCTCATTGAGTTTCACTACATGGGTCAGGCATTTGAGTGCACTCAGGCACTGTTAAGGCGGCTTGTCAGTTTCCTGGTAGGCTATCCTGCATAGCATCGCACGCTTTATTTAGTTTCCTTGCCGTCTTAAGTGCCTGCATACATTTTGAATCGCTGGCCTTGTAAAAGATTAAAAAGCCCTCTGGAAGCCTGTGCGTCATTGTTAGCTACATTAGAGGCGCACACTACACCAGCCGGGGATACACGTGTGTGTGTGTGTGTGTGTGTGTCTGTGTGTGTGTGTGTGTGTGTGTGTGTGTGTGCGCGCGCGTGCATCGACACGTACTGCAACATAAAAATATAGATGGGGATATTTTCCATTACTGATTATACTTCTAATTGGAAAGATATTTTGAAATTAAAGGGGAACTCCACTGATTTTGAAAATCAAATTCTATTTACAGATCTCGGGAATTATTGCTTTTGTGAAAAAAGTTATATGAAGCCTCTTGTTTGCTCCAGAAATCTAGAAGTTTGAAAGTGAAAAAAAGATCTGAGGGTGTGGAGCCCACTCCTCATCTCTGCTTAAGGCTAACTGCTTGAGGCTACATTAGCTGCTACTGCATTTCTGACAGCTGTCAGAGGTCAGGGTGCATCAGTGTAGGTGCCATGTTTCGACAATAAAGAATGCATGGAATAAAAAAAAAGAAGATGATATTGACTGGCTCTGCTACATTGATTTTGGTAGTGCTATAGGAGTTTAATATAGGGCACTCTTTTAAAATAAAGTGATTTGTATTTGTTACCCACTCCACAGGTTATGGTGTTCAACCAAAAAGTGATTTTTTTTTTTTTTTTTTACTTTAATGTAAACAGTCTAGAGGCCTGGGAATTTTAGAATTTCTTTTTTTTAATTACATTTTTAACTGTTGATTTGATTTATTTAACAATATTTTGGGGCAGGGGTTTCAAAGCCTGAGACAAATCTTGGAAACAATATAATGTAAAATGTAAGTAAGCAGTACTGCTGTTACAGTCTGTGAATTGTTTCATTTATTTTCCTTCCTCCACACTGATCCAAAAATATATTTGAAGTTTGTAGTCAGGTTCTTGAGTAAAACTATTACTTCTAATATAATGACTATTAATATCATAACACATAGTGACATGGAAATTAGATGATAACAACATGATTGAATGAAGTATTGAAATATTTCTGAGACAGGTTTTTCAATACTGACATTGGGCAAATTGTTATATTAATCAAGTAATAAAAATACATTTTTTATTATTATATTTATCAACAACAAATCCAAAAAAAGAATTGCCAGATCAATCAATAAAAATGTATCAGGCGCAGCCCTAGACTACTTATACCCAGAGGGGTAGAGAGAGAACGCCGCTGGTTACATCCAAGAGGTGTCAGCTGATTTGAGTTTTAATGTTAACATTTTGATAGTCAGTGTCAAGTGTGAAGTAGTTTAGATAAGCAGTTTTCAAGAAGGCTGCAAGCAACAATACCAGAGGTCCAGCAATAAGCCTGTTCTCAACAGGCACTTCATTTGTTTGTTTTAAAAAACAAACAAACAAACAAGCATTTACCTTTGGAATGGCAAGTCTCTCTGCCTTTTCAGGCCCCTCCTCCGAGTCAGAGCAGGTGTGTGTGTCTGCAGGGACACGAGGCCGGTGGAGTGGCTGGAGGCTGATCTGGGTGCTGAGTAGGTTTCTGACGGCCTTCAGAGAGCTGCAGGTGTTAGGGGGCAGCGAGGGGTCTGCCAGCAGGTCTGAGATCAGACCATGGGCCTCGCCCATCACCGCGATGTCCACTACCACGCTGGTGCCCGAAGACTGGAGAGAGAGAAGAGAGGATATGTTTTTCTGGTCTGATGCAATGATGATGCACTGAACAAATGTCACACTAAATATCTTCTTTATCTCTATACCCGAGAAAAAAAGAGGATAATGTTTGTCTGTCACATGTACTGGCACATATATATTGTGTGTGGTACATATACTGTGTGTGCTTTGTGTATATCTGTCGTTATACTAAACATTTTACAGTCCCAGATGAACTATGGCACCCTGTCTGTTGTTGTTCTTTATGGTGCATCAGCAGCTTGATCAGGTGGTGTGAAAGTCTAAAATTGGGATTAAAAATAAAGAATGACTTGGGTTGAACATGTGAAGGTTAGTAATGAGTCATGACAGCGTTACACATATCATAGCTATAGAATCACCACTGATAAACATTCTACAACAATATTCTTATAAAAATTTACACACCACACTCCCATGCGACCCCCTCTTGCCTAAAGTTAGCTGTCATTGATTCAACATATTGACTGATAAGCCCAAAGGCTCATCTATATCAAAGGTCAACCATGTGTTGTTTCACTAATGGATTCCACCGTTAATGTCAACATGTGCTAATCAGCTTCTCTTTAGCTTATAATCAGTGTCCTTACTCTCTCTACACACACACACACACACACGCACGCACGCACACACACACACACACACACACACACACACAAGCATTAACATGCACAGTATTTGAGTGCATGCCTGAAAAATGTAGCATGTGTAATTAGAAAAGTCAATCCATACAAGAGGAAGAACTCTAAAGACACAATTTGGACATGAAAAAGAAGGTACTGATAGTTATTTTGCATTTATTTCACAAAACAATCACTTAAATGTGCATAAAGTTGTTTATTAGCAAACAAAAATTTCATATGTTTTCTGTAGAAATTTCCTCTTAAAAAAAGTGCAAGGCAACTGTGTCAGTCCTTTTGGACACATACGTAAAGCTGGGTAGAGAGCTTACTATTACTGTGATTGAAGACTAGACATCATACACATTCAACTTATTTCGTCAACACACACAGAGGCACAACTGGAACGACTGAGTAAGGTCGGATACTGCAAACAACTACACTATGATTAGAGGTGTGCCAACAGACAAGCCCCTAAAACACAAATAGTCGCGCAATTGTACCAAAACAGAAAAACATTTACAAAAAACAAAAAAAAAGCTTTACACATTTCTGCAGCAACTTCTGTGGAAACTGAAAAAAAGTTAAAGAAGATGATCAAATTTGGTTAAAGGTGCAATGTGTAAGATGCTGAGTCTCATTCCCAAGTTGTCAAAACGTGTCACTTTTAGTTTACTATCTATCAATCTATCTAACAATTGCACTGGACTTGTCAATATTGATACAATATCCAAGTCATGGTACCACTACGATACTTATTTGCAACACTTTCTTTAAGTTAGAAATATATAAAAAAAATGTTTTTTTCCCCCTGCAAAACCTTTTTTCCAATTAAGAAAAAGAAGACAAAAATCTTCTCAAATGTTGGATATTGTCCCAACAGAGGCAGCTTTACAAGAACTTTGCCTCGATGATGAACAAGATTTCAAATTCTGTTCGATACCCTGCCCAACCTCAATCGGGATGTGTGTTCACTCCTCAACTTTCAGGTAGAGTCTTGGAAGAACTTTAGGATTGGATATGTCAGTGTTACACATTTTCATTACATTTGGAAAAAAATAGCTTTTCGGTGAAATATGAGAAAGCCATATAGGGGAGGAAGGGTATGTTAAAGAAAAAAACTATGTTGAGAGCTGTTACTGAACTTTATGTGAGCCTTATCTATTTACTGAGTATTTTGGCCATCGTTAACTGGGTAATAGTGTATGTTGAGCAGATAGATATCTATTATCTGCCACTACGCTAGGAAAGCAACCAAAAATAAAACCGCACATGTAAAATAAAAAAGTCCTGAAATGGAAATGAGAGGAGAGCTCATGGAGCAGGTGAATCAAAACCTTCAAACTGGCCCTGAAGTCTTTCTTGTCTGCTCTCCTCCTCTCCCCCACTTTGACAACACATGGAGCAAATCATTTCATTCAGAGGTTTTCCATATACTGAGGGAGTTGTCTAATGTCTACTATTCTACTCTATTTGATTCTTCCATTTACTCAAGCTGCCACTCTTTCTCTATAGCTAACTCGCTAATGTTTGTTTGGAAAGTTGGGGGAAGTTTCTTTGTCCACAAAACATTTCTGGAGCTTCACAGCAAAACAGCATTTCAGCATTCTCCTAAACAACAGAAGTAGATAAAACAGCCCAAAATAAAAAAAATAAAACATACTTGTAAAATGTCTCCACAGCTCATCGTCATACAATTACTTAGAAGCCCAGAGACCTAAAATATTTTTGAAAAGATGTTATTTACACCCCTTTTTAAGCCGATATCTTCACTGAGGCCGCTAGCTAAAAGTGCACACCCCGACAGTGAGGATTTCTGCTTATAGAAGGGTGTAAATAACATTTTTACAAATCAATCAAAAAAATTGTAGGATCACAGGGGTTTCTGACACTTGGATTAGGCCTGAGAAGCTGTATGGAGACATTTTAATTATGTTCTGTTTTCTACTTTTAAACAAAAGTCCCCAGTTTCTTCAGTTGTTAGGAGAGTGCTGTAACCCTGCTTCGCTGTGAAGCTCCAGCAATGTTTTGTGGACTACGAAACTTCGAATCAGAACAAGGTGAGTAGACGATGATGCAATATTTATTTTTGCATAAATGGTGTAATCTTAGGTAGAAGAAGCTACAGATGTGTGGGTGGAGTAAAGGGGGAGGGGGGGGGGGGGGGGGCAAAAAACGTAAAAACACCACAACCGCC
>JBBPCS010000023.1:2093794-2105394 GCA_037974645.1 Hollardia meadi
CCCCCCCCCCCCCCCCCCCCCCCCCCCCCCCCCCATAAAACGTAACAACAGCACAAGCGCCCATCTGCATTCAAACACAGAGACAGATGATTGTCATAATTTGCTTCCTTAAACAGATTGTATTAGCTGTTCAAACAAGTCAGAGCTCAGGGCTGTGATGTGATGAGTAAATGCATCAAGCGCATAGGAAGTTTCCTGGAAGAGCACGTGTCTGTATATGTGTGCATGAGCGGGTGTGCATGTGTCACCTCAACCTGAACAAAACCCATTAGACCACTCCAGAGCTTTATGACATCCTGCTATTGTGACATTCACCCATTACCTGGCAGTAATGGACTCTGTTCGGCTAAATGTCAGGGAGCGAGTGAGATAAAGAGAGCCTGAATGTGTGTGTGTGTGTGTGCGTGTATGTGTTTGTGCATGTGTGTGTGTGTGTGTGTGTTTTATAGCCCTGTTCTCTGATATTTTAGCATTTAAAAGAAACAACATATAGTATTTGTGTGCATTTGCAAGTCCATTCAGTGCCACATGCTCAAGCATTTGCGCTGATGGAGAGCTACAGAGCGCCGTTCTGGTGGAGACACCGTGAAGAGGCGAGGGGAGGGAGAAGGTTATCGATTCCTCCCAGCATAAAGGCCCACAGGAGACAGCTGAGGGAGCGATGGTCAATGTGTAAATCAACAGTGGACACACACACACACACACACAGGCATGCATGTAACAGAATTGCCCCACGGGATGAGTCAGGCTTTCAGGGGTATACAGTGCATGCCGCACACAGAAAGATGGGTCATAATCCCTCAACAAATGCAACGCACTGTAACAGAAGACAGCATTAAACACTGGTCTCTGACGATGTACACAGATAAATAAATAAGATCTGTGTACATTAGGCTACTAAGAATAGAACTACTGATTTGAATCGCTAGTGAAGTAGCGAAGCCGCATAACATCATAAATGTTAAAAGGTGAACCGATATCCATTCAGAGTAGAGTTGGGCATTTAGATGAAAAGGCTCAAATTTGTGGTCACAAATAACCGTACATTACATTGCAAAATTACCATGATGTTCAGTAGGGTTGTTCCAATACCGACACTAGCATCGGAAATGCCTACGATACAGCCTAACTGCTGGATTGGGTGTCATTGATTAAATGAGTTTATGAACTGATCTGATGCCACATAATTTATTCACCCTGAAATATGGACTTACATTTACTACATAGGGCTTTTCAAATCGACCGACTCCTCAAAGCACTTGTCACATTCACCCACCGGCGGCAGAGACCACAAAGTGCTACCTGCTCATCATCAGCAGTAACCATTCACACATACACTCACACACCGATTGCAAGGCCTTCAGGGGCAATTGGGGGTTCAGTGTCTTGCCCAATGACACTTTGAGAATGCTGACTGCCGGGGTTGGGGATCGAACCATCGATCCGCCGATCAGTGGATGACTGCTCTGACTCCTGAACCACGGCCAGCCAAATAACACCCTGCTGCTTGATTTAACACGACTGTCAACTGTCATAAAAGAAAGTTCGATGGCATTTACTATCCGTATGTTATATGTTTTAAAAAGAGTTCAACCTGAGCTAGGCCATTCAACAATCCTAGCACATCCATACAGGGTTAGGTGTATACAGCTGTTATATATAATATATATTTTTAACCCACTGGTATTGGATTTAGTCCGTATCTAATACAGCGTCAGCAAAAAAAAAAACAGCTTTATAAAAGTTATTGCCCGACTATTTTTATTGAATTCAATTACATTATATTGTTTTTGACCAATAAGTAAGAAAGTAACAGTGAACAAAAATGGAAATTCCCTTAATAATATTTTTTAATATTTGTTTTTAATGAACTTAACCTTTGGCCAATTTACTATGCATCTGAGTGCAAGAAACTCAAATAATGAGGTAGCCCGACATCATTTGAAGATAGCCGATGTATTTGAAGCGCTTCTTTTAGATTTCGGTTATCGTACCTGCAACCACGAACACAATGAGACTATTCACTTTGAGCACAGATGTATGTCTAAATTAATATCAACCCCATTCTCTCCGCCACTCTCCCTTTTGGAATGTTTTTTCCTCCAGTTTCCAATTTCTCCTCTTCTCCCTCTCATCTCTGCTATTTCCCACTATGTCCGTGTTTCCCCCTCTACCCCCATCCCCCCAGCCCATCACCTGAGAGACAGTTAGAGGATGTGTAGGCAGATCAGGCATAAAGGCAGATGGTGAGAGCAGAGAGAGAGATAAATAGAAAAAGAGCCACGGAGAGATAGAGCGAGAGAAAGAAAGTGATGGACACAGAGAAAGAGAGGAGCTGAGTCCAGAGGCAGGCCATGACCAGTCAAGTGAAAACGAGAACGACTAACTCTAGCAGGCCAGCTGAGCTCCTCCACAGCCTAATCTACAATACAGCACTACGCTGAGGAGCTGCCCATTGTTTCAATAGTACCAGACAAGTGTAAAACATGAAGAAAAGCCTGTGCACCTCTGTCAACTTTAAGAATTAATGCAGACGTAGTAGTAGCCAACAAAGCAAAGCCCGAGGCCAAGTTCATGTTCTGGATACATACAAGAGGGTGCGTGCAGAATCGCAAACAGTTGCAGGACTGCAGAGCAGGAGCACGTCAGACTTGTAAGGCTATTAATACTTAACAAATATATCTATTGATTTGGTAGTGATGACGAGCAAAGTATGTGCTTTGGAAGGAGCGCAGGCTGTTTTTGGCCGAGCTGGTCGAGCTGCATGAACGCTCGAGAATCTTGCAATAAATCAACCTTTCTTCTCCTGTTCACAATGTGCAAAGCTGACCCCAACACGACAAAATCAATAGATACTGATGCAATTGTTCTTTAAGTTTAAGTTAACGAATAACGAAACAATGCAAACCGTTGTGTTGGTGTTATATAACACACATTTACCACATTCTGTAGATAACACATCCACCTTTACAGGACACGCTGCTCAACACACAGTGCCCACCAATGGACAGCAGTGACGCTGAGCCTTCACTCTCCTGCTTACGAACACCAGTCTCTCTCATGCGTAATTGACCTAAAAACTAGGCTGTATGACAAGCTTAATTTAGACATTGCTTCAGGTTGTCCCATTTAAACCATCTCATCATTACTGATTAAATGGCTTTCCTTTTCTGTACATGTGCACACACACACACACACACACACCGACAAAAGCTCATGCAGCGTGCAACCAGGCTGAAAGGGAGAGACTAGTTAAACCAATACTGAACCTGTTTAGGAGGATGTGTATTATCCTGATGGCGACCCATGATACTCGCTGAGTGCCTTCTCTGCATCATTCAGTCTGAACACAGCCCCTCCACCTGATCTTGCTACCCAGATTCCTATGACTATGAAACAGCAGCTTTATGCTCTCTTTCTTTAACCCTATAGTTCAAGTCGCACAGTCGTAAGAGTCCCAATCCAAAGCAAACAGACATTTCAATACTGGAGCCCACAGACACTTCCTCGCCCCTTCCTCTCCTCTGCTCTCCTCCTCTCTGCTGCCTCATGAACCTCCCTCTATCCTCTCACCCGCCCCTGCCTCTGTATCTGCCAATTGCATATGTTCTCCAGTGGCCCGGGGGTGAGAAGACCTGCAGTACACAGAAATCAGTTGTATTGAAAATACCTGGTTTCCAGGATACATCGGGACAAAGATCAAAGTGACTCGTCTTTGAACCATAAAATAGTTGTTTGAGGCTCAGTTGGCCACAGCTGTACTACGCCCACTACTTGTCTAGCGTTTCCTGTGACAACAGTTGATGCATGACAACGGAGCAGCGACTAATGTGTATTATCAGAACAGGGCTTTCTACATCAGGAAACTGAGGTACATATTGATTCATTTAAAGTCTATTAAGATGGTAGGTTTGTTGCTGGCTGAAGCTGGAGCTGCATTACAAGCATGCAGAAAATTATGTAGGATTTAAATATTCAATTTACCATAAAGACAGTCTTCAATTGTTTGATATAAGATCATGCAGACTTTCTTTCTCAAAGTTTATATGAAGGAATGGATTTTTGTTTTCCCTCTTAACCAATGAGCTGTATTTACTTTGCATTGCATGATTAAAATGAATAATTTGTCCTGCCCAAATAAGTGGAGAGGGAGAAGTGTGACCTGTTCACCAAGCAACATCTTGTGTTTCAGCACGTCGATTAAAAAAAAAAGAAACAGGGGAAACTTTACAGTTTGCAGTTCCACTGAAAACCAGACACAATGCAAACCATCTGGCAATAAAAAGAGGTAATAAAAGTCATGAGAGGTGACAGGCCCGCCCATTTGAAGTTGATCAAACATTGGACCAGTTGTTCTCAAACCTCTGATGCATTCTTTGGATGAAGAAAAAAAAAAGTGTAGTAACAATCTTGGGGAATTCAGTGACAAGACCTCACCTGTCCCTCTTGTACATGTGGTTCTGCTCGTTCACTAAATCTTCCTAATCTCAGTCTTTATAGACCTGTCATGGTGAGAGCCCTTTTATATTTTTCTCACCTGTAATAGCTCTATGCTTCTCACAGGGTTCCCAAACACTTCGCCAACATCATACACTAGGCAATATGTTTACATTAACATTAAATCAATTACCTCACAGTTATATACAAGTGTTGTTCGCACTGTTGAAACCACTGAACAGCAACACTGCTCTATGAAAGTTTCAGCAGCGTTTAGTTCATTATTTAATCACCTGCACCAGATGAAACCAAACCCCCAAAAAACATTGCTTTGTATAAAACCTTGGCAAGCTACTAACTACGGATGCGTGATATATATTTTATAATTACTCATGGTCAATATCAATAACCTATAATTTCACTCTTTTTGTTTTATTTTAAAATGCAGCTCATAACCTGTAACTTAATATTAATATTCTAGAACTCTCCAACCAAATGTAACTCAATATTACGACAAAAACAAAGAACATTTCTGACTCTTCAAATTTTCAATCTTCAAAAAACAAAACAAAACAAACTTTAAACATACCTTAGCTTTTACAGGGAATTTTGCCGAGAAATTAAATGCTTTGATACGATGTTTCAAATGAGACATGTCAAAGAGTTAAATTGGGAATCAAGGTTAATCGAGACTATCGAGTTTTGATCAACAGATCGTTGGTTTCATGCCCTGACGATTTTCATTTACATCATTCAAATACATAATATTACACTGTACCATGTGTGATATAACTGCCAAATAAAATAAAATAAAATAAAAGTCACTAGATGGCACAACAACAGCTTTAGTTTAGGCTAAAAGGCAGTGATGGCCTTAAATTAACAGGTAGGTGTAAAGATGATTCCAGCAGGATGCCGGCGTGCCTTTTTTTTTTTCTTGATGTGTAAGTAGGTAGTTCGCTTACACATTCGCCATAATACCTTGTTGAGGTACAGTATTTGTATTGTATAATATTGCACGTTTGTCGTAAAGTTTTTCTTCCCCCTTAATGGTACAAAAATGACATAAAACAGCTTTAAACTTGCAAACCATTTATCAGACCAGAAATGCTATTTGAGGTAATATAAGTAAGAGTAAAAAAGTTGGATAAAAATGGCGACCACAGTGTTAGTGACCGGCTGCTAGGAGCCAACATTTATAGGTGATCCTCCAGCTGAAACATGGAAATTCAAATACGTATTAAAAAATCGCAACAAAAGATTAACGTAACATTCCCGGTATATGGCTGTTAAAAAGCCTTGTCACTGAGCACTAAACCTCCATTTAGCTTTATGTACAGATTAGACAAACTAGAAGACGTAAGAAGAGAAGGTTTAGGAAAGCGGGAATTTTCAAAAAAACCTCAAGGACTTAATGTTACCACAACAAAAATCCAGTTTCTAGATATTCAGGCATCCAGCTAAAGATTTTTTTTTTTTTTTAAAATCAGTTGTTCAAAAACATCCTACAGTAACGAGTCAAGCGTTATGATATGATGCTATTCTAAGAGAAAAATTCACGCACGCATCCTTCCTCCCATTTCCCTCTGGGCTGCACTGACCTGGGATCTGCTCAGAGCTCTCTTGTAGTCCCATTCCGGCTGGCACATTATCTGGAGATAGAAGCATACAAACAGAAGCTACTGTCAGAAGACCTGTCCACTTCGCAACAATATAAAGCACCACCTAAGCACGGAACTTCTTCCGCCGTTCCTCCGTTACTTCCCTCCTCCCTTCTTCCCTCTCTCCGTCAAGCCATCTAAAAATAAAAGAGCAGGTGCTGCTGATGAAGAAGAAGAAAATAACACAGAACCCATCATGCTGCAGGGCTGATCTACATACGGCTCCCCTCCACCACCACCCTCTCTCTATCTGTCCCCTCCCTGCAATTATTTTCCATTTTTGTCCGATAAGACAAAACTGTAATTCGATTTCACAGTCAGACGATGAGTTTCAGAGAGGCTTTGCTTAAATACGACAGCTTTGAAGTTTTAGGAAGGCACTTTTAACAGAGCTAAAGACGACACATCTCAGACCAATCTCTGTACAGGACACACAAAGATGAAATCGATAGTTTCAACTGATAAGATGACCAACGAGGGTATTTCTCACAATAAAAGTGGGGTCATTTAAAGCTGCAGTAGACAACTAATGGCACAAAATGGTAGCAAGAGGTAACAGTTTGAATTTGGACACTTTAAGACAATGCAGGAGCTCCTCTGACCTAGATTTCATGTTACTAACAGCTGGTGGAGTGGGGATGAAGAATATGAGGAAGAGGCAATATGAGGGACGCCCAGCTCAGACTGAATGAAGAACTATCATTAGCTGTGGTGAGCAAGTTAAGCATTTTTAGCACTTTACTTTTGATTAATCATTTCATACACACACACACAGCGTTTCACACTAGTAGGCCTAATTATGCCTGACAGCAGGGGTTAGTTAATTTGGAAGCCAAGGCAACTCTGTTGGATGCTCTTCGCTGTTGCATCCCCACTCCATCCATAAAAATATAAAGAATTATAGCTGCTGTAGCAGGAGTGAGTCAGGAAAAGGATAAAAACAAATGAGAAATAGAGGAGAATCTATCAACAGAACTGTCTGGAACCAAAAAGATCACTAAACGCCGAAGTCATGTCTCTATTTCACACAGCACACGTGTGATTTTCATTCTGCATCACCCGGTTCTTGAACTCGCGACCTTTGCCACCAACGACACATCTTGATCATGTTGAGCTGCGCAGCGAGGTGCTTTGAGCTGGCAGGAATTACGAGGTGGCTTTACACATGACAAATATATGATGGCCTGTCAGCAGAACAGCCCATAAGATGTTCGTACTGCATCAACCACAGCTTGAACCCACAATCTGGAGACAGCCAGGGCAAGTCATGATCTCACTGAGCTACCTGCAAAGTGAGGAACCAGCTGGCTTCACACTGTGACTAAGACAATCAGCAGGGCTGCATGTAAAGAACCACACACACATTGACCGTATTGAATCGCCAGGTAGTATTTTTCTGACATCTGTCACTTTCCAATGTGACATTATTGTAATTGAATTACATTCACCCTGGCGAAGCGGAACCACTGACAATTTTGATAGCCGTACGTTGTCATTAACATGACCTTTTAGCCCCTCCTCCTACTATACTTTATGCTATTTACAAGGCTCATTATTATAGAGTAGGTTAGCTCAGGTTATTTAAAACATACCCTCTGCTCCCGGCAATCGTTTGAAAAGACATATTGTTGAACCGAATTCCATTCTAAAAGTAAGTGTTTCACGGTGGGCCATATTTTTTAACAGCAAAAACGCGTGATTTGCTTCAATTGACGGGCACAATCGGCACACATGTCACAGTAACATCATTAGTTAAGCTGTGATGAAGTGTTTGCCACAGGTGTACATACTGTATATTGACTGGCCCACAGTTTACCATTTTCGTCCTCTCTGGGAATGACCTGAAACCACATGTCTCTTATTTTACTGTCCTTTGCTGTTTGGGGAAGTAAAGAAAATTGCAAACTGGGTTTCTTGTTGTCTGACGTGCAAATGTGAAGCAGCAGCTTTCAGGCACGGTGCCACTAGTTTGTTTGTTTTTCAATTTGGCACTGGCACTTTTACATCGCTTGTTCTCACCCAAAAGGGAACGTGGTCGTGACATACGCCCGCTCTCAGGGGGACAGAGACAACACTTTCATAAAGTGTTGTCTTTACGTGTGAATTATTTCAAAAGTGTATCACGTGATTTTTGAGCACATGTACGGACAATGGCTTGTGAGTCGACCGGACAAAAGGTCAAACTTGTTGCTCGCCCAACTCACAGGATTATGTCAGTTAGCTTCAGCTGTTTAACTCATTTTTAATTTAAAAGACTACCTTATTCAATATGTTGGATGTGGCTGGACTTTCATGAAAACTCACCACTGTCCAAATGACATTCATGTGAAGGTAAGCTTGACGTGTTTACTTTTAATGTTTAAATGTATCTTCCATTCATAAGATCAATGTGCAGAATGTTTCTTGAGCAAAAGAAATAGATATTGCTATGTTATTGTAAACAATAATAATCATCATTATATAATAATACCAGGTCCCAGGGCAAGTGTGCATGTCGGTGTGTATCTGTGATTGTGTGTTGTCTGCCATAGCTGTCTGTAAACTGATGTACTTGTATAAAATGGCACAAAATGAATTGACCTGACCATGCGATTTTCATTCACTGGGGATGACTTTGCATCTTGAATGGCAGATGAGATAATCTGCCTAATACTGCGGATTCACGTTTTAAGTGAGCCTGCCAGGATGGAAGGGTCAAAGCGCCGTAATGCTCAATCACACTGAACTCCATGATCATGTAAAATATATATACTTCATCTTGAAATACTGTGTGTACCTTTGTTCTCTTTACAAAACACACTTCAGCTTTTATCATTTACCCAGGCCCCAAAAAATCCTTCCATATGCTCTGCTGTCCCTTGACGGCCTCCATTACGGCTCAAATACACTTATCATGTCAAGTCTAGAAGATGCTGAAAAATCACAAAGCCCTTATGCACTTCAGAGCCAAATAATCTCTGACAACTCCATTGTCGCAAATATAAGCACAGCTTCTGAAAAGGTTAAGATTGTGTGTAAGTAGGGATGGTTCATATTCACACACACACACACACACACGCACACACACCTGCTGGGATTGCTGGGATTGCCAACACATGCATAAACATACAGCACACTGCAGGGGGAGCTCTTTTAGTTTACATGAACACTGCTCCTCTCAGAAGTGATATAGTGGTATGCAGAGCTTAAATCTGTCTCCTTGCGTGTTTAATCCACACATTAGACATCAACATTATATTCACTTTACACAGAAAAACTTTGAGATTATCCTTAACATGTTATAAACTGCTATGACCAAGCCATGTAAGGACTAGATGGACAAGATCTGTGTGTCTATCTTCACACTTGCACACCCACACCCTTGCACACACACAGAGGCACAAGCACACACAAATACACACGCATTAACACACGCTGTCTGTTTGTCACGACTCGGGCACTCGAGTCCTGAAGAACCCAGCAAGCCAGACCAAAACCCCTACTGACCAGCAGCTGTTCTTACTAGATCCCAGCTGAGGCATGAAAAAGAAAAAGAGAAAAGAGAGCCTAAAGGACTTTTCAGACACAACGTGATTCGAGCTGTGCTTGCCACCGGGTTCAACGCAATCACAGGGATGCTGAGCTGCATGCTTGACGCGGTGAAAGCCTGACGTGGTGGCGCAGCGCAAGCAATTGGGGTTTCAGAGTGCAGCGACGCTGTTGTCGCGTTTTGTCTGAAAGGCCCCGAAGAGCGATGATCACAAGTCAGAATTTCAGAAAACAAGACTATAGAGGATACAGAAATAGTTTCTTTGTCATTACATTCGCTTGATGAAATACTGTATAAAATGAGCAATTAAAGGGAAAACAATGAGAAACACAAAAACAGCATATAATGTATCCGAGCTGATTTATTATTACCCCATCTTATCTAATCTACCGTTTTATCACCATATGTGATTACAGTACTATTTGTGCAAGTGAAGGATGAAAAAAATGCTGCTGCTCTGTTTTACTCATCGACAATACGGACTGAGCATCCAGATCTGCCATTGCGAAAGTGTCTAAAACGTGCATTATTTCTAATGGCCAGCAGGGGGCAACTCCATTGGCTTCAAAAAGAGGTTTGATTGTATGTAAGCATATAAGAAAATGACCCTACTTCTCACTTGATTTATTATCCCAGCAATAAAGTTATTTAATAGTTCACACGTCCCCACATTTACCATAGTTTTACCTTTCTGAAAATACATCGGGCCATACACACGACACTTTTAAGATGCTGTGTCATTGCTTCATATTCAAATTCATTCTGCTCGTCTGTTGAGAGAATCCCCAAATCAATGAAATTTCATACCGCATTTTCACTAATACCTTGTACCCAGGCAGATTGTGGCACACATACACATACACACAAGTGCGTCACTAGTTTCATTGATGCCAGCATGACAGTTAGCTGAGTTAAGGTGGGTCACACACTGTCAGCACAAGATGCTCTGTTAACGTGGCTAATGTCAACTTGCCATAATTCAAAGCTTGGCAATTAACTAAATGTACCTTTTTTTTTGTTCCTGTGTTGCTTATATTATTCTTGTTTTGTTACAAATTCTCTATGCCACAAAGCAGAAATAAGGAGAACCTCATAAGATAAACAAACAATTGGCGGTTATTATTTAAAGATTGCTCTGAATTAATCATCAAATCCCTTTCTGCACATTTAGCTTTTAAAAATCTTCAAATATGTGATCTGGGGCCGACCACTTATTTTGGCTGATATGACAAAATGTAGCCATCATGTTTGTCATGCTATAGCCAGATAAATGGATGAAACCACCTGTTAAAAGGCACCAGCATACAGGGAATGACATCGGCTCTGTTAAAAAAATAAATAAAATGAATTACCTCCACCCACGGTTGCAATTTAAGTTTGGGCAACATGGCCCAAGTCAAAATGATGATGTTAATAAAAATATTGTCCAGAGATTCATGAAATGGAAAAATGTGTGCAACACCAAAAGGTTTTTCATTACAATTTGCTTGGAAAACAGAATCTAGTTGAACAGTGCACAATATGTGATTAAATAGTCACAATCCAAAACTCAATAATACAATAACAATGAAGTGTTGCCCAGCTCTACTGAGACAAGGTTAGATGATCTGAGGTGACATCTGCTTTCATCTCATCTTATCTTAAACCCATCATTCACAGTCAATATTGTATGTACATCTCAGGCTCATTATAGAATTTGTTTGCACTGTTGTGTTGTTGCTCAATATACTACTTCTGGTGTAATCCTTACAGTAAGAGCAGATTGTACAGCACCTCATGTTTTCTTTACTGGTTCATAACAACCCCAAGAATCCCAGTTTGTCCACTCAACACAGCTAGCTTGCCAAATTGATTTGGCAAAGCTGCCTGCGTATGCATGGTTTGCCTGTGTGTGTTTGTGAGTGTGTGTGTGTGTTTGTGAGAGAGAGAGAGAGAGAGAGAGAGAGAGAGAGAGAGAGAGAGAGAGAGAGAGA
>JBBPCS010000023.1:2108005-2126560 GCA_037974645.1 Hollardia meadi
TGTGTGTGTGTGTGTGTGTGTGTGTGTGTGTGTGTGTGTGAGAGAGAGAGAGAGAGAGAGAGAGAGAGAGAGAGAGAACGTGTGGCCAGGCCAAGTTAAAATTATTTGCTGCTGCTTTTCAGAAGCAAGCCGTGGAGGCCACTCACACACACGTTTTGTGTGTGTGTGTGTGTGTGTGTGTGCGTGTGTGTTGCTCTCGTTCCCCGCCCCTCTCCTCTCTTGATGGGAGCACATGGCATCGAGCCATATTCACATTACGCAGAGACAAACACACACACAAATCTGTCGCATATGCAATCGACACAAACTTGCCTCCACAGTGCGTCGGCGAGTCATGTGAGCGCGCAGAGCGATGGTGTGTTTAGAACGGCAGCTGAGAGGGTGAACACGGGGACCAGATAGTTGTCCTTTTAGCATCAACACTTCTGCTGTGCTTGGCAGCAAACCTCCTCTCAACCCCCACCCCCCTCTCCCCACCCCTTTTCCTCACCCTCCTCACCAAATCTTTCAACACTCTCTCTTTTCCCCTCCCCGCTCCTCTCTCACGCAACGGCTCCTGCATTACATAGGTCCCCTCAAACTATTTTTCCTCCCCTCCTCCTATGTTTCTCTCTTTCTCTCTCTCTAAAACACACACACACACACACACACACACACACACTCACTCACTCACTCACTATTTGGCTACTTGACGGCTGCTTAGGGCCGGATGTGTCCTGTGCTAATTTTCTTTCAATCGCGTCTTTTCTAACCCAGCTTTCCTCTTCTGTTCATCCATCTTCAGCGTCCGTCCACCTTTTCTTTTGTGTGATATGATCTATTCAAGAAAACTACAGCCGTGCCTCTGACAACACAGGCCTGGCTAAGAAGTTCCCACTTTCTAACCAATTTCCCCCCTCCCACTTAGTCTTACCTAATTTCCGCACATTTTACTCCGATTATTTCCCACTTTTCTCTGCTCAACACAACTCTTTGGAGGCTCACTTTATCTGTGTCACGTTTTATTCATTCTCTTCTTCGAGCAATGAACAATCAAGAATCCCTGAGCGGGGGACAGTTAATATTTCATCCGATTATGCACCAGAGCATCTCCCCTGATTGAATCTGCATTCATCTGTCTTTTTTTTTTTACTTAGAAATGAACACCAGTTATATCTATAATTCATTTACATGTATTTTGAATGAAATAGCATCTTTTTTCTGTTTCATACTAAGTGACTGACTGTTATAAGTTGTAAGCCATCAATAGGGGTGTGTACATGATATATCCATTGATCCATCCATCCATTAGCTACACCCGATAATCATTTAGGGGACAGGTTGCCAGTCAATCCCAGGGTGACATGATAAAGAACAAATTTGGGTGCTTACTTGAACTGCATCCATGCATAAAATATGTGCGATAATACAGTGATTTGTGTGTAAATATAGCTCCTCTACTTCTCGTGATCGCTCTGCTTGTCACACACAGGCAGAAGCATGTGTCCCTTTCATATATTAAATGTGTGATGGGTACAGGATGCAGATGAGGAATGCCTTGTGCTGTTTGTATGACATGATGCGCATGCATTCACACGCCATGAAAATACAAGTCCGCCGCTTTTAGATGTATGTTCACGCCTGCTGTCACTGTGTTTCTGCACACCATCAGCCAGTAACAAACATACAGTAAACAACCCGAAGATGACTAAATCCAGGAGATGGAATGAAGCTTGCTATGGTTCAGATATTGTTTAGAGATACAGTGGGGTAAAGTGACAGCATATATAACTTTAGAAATAATATACAGATCTGGTCCTTTAATTATCCATCTGTATGGCCTCACAATGGGAGATTTTGGCAGGAACAGAGACGTCATGCTAGACAGTGCTGTTGGTGTATGGTGGTGAACAGAAAATGGCAAGCTAGTAGACCATACGTCATGTAAATCCTGTTGAGACAAAACAAACCCTCCTGGTCTGCTCACTGTTGGTTTCTTTCTGCAGACAGCTAAAATGCAACCACTTGATATCCATGTGTCTAAAATAATTCCATGAGAGGTAAGGCACTGACAAATCATTGTTAGTATCCGGGACATCTTTGCTCTCGCCTTATGAAATGTTTAGAGGTAAATGGCTGCAATAAATAAAGAAACACAAGACAGGAACCTGCACAAAAATGTAAAAGTTACCCAATTAAGACACATAAAACGTTACGGACTGATTCAATCTGTATGTGTTCGCTGATTAACAACATTTAATTGCGCCGCAAAATATGCTAGAAACCGAAGGCCTGCAACTAATGCTCATTCTTCTTTTAAGCAAAGTGTAACTACGATGTTCCCGCTACAATGTTAGCTGCCTAACCTTAACCATACCTTAACCATGGTTTATTTGTCCTAATCACAGTGTTACGAACTACAACCCTGTAGTGACAATGCACAGATGTTGTGGAGAAAATAAAACTGTTTCATAAAACACCATTGAACATTGAATGCCATTTTGCAGACTCATCAAAAACCAATGTGCTCTCAGGTGAAAAGTTATGAATTCATTAGCAATAAGAAACAATACCCTCCATTCTCTGGCAACCGGAACAGGTTGTGTGTCTCCCTGGAAATGTAGTTGCGTCAATGAGAGAATGTGGGCCTTCCCTCAAATAGATCTCTGAGCATGTCTCTGCTTTAAACCCCCCCCACACACACACACACACTCCTCTCGCACGCAGACAGTGTATATGATGATGACATGAGGAACATGTTATGCAACACAGTATAGCCTTCAAGGTCTGACCTCCATTTTCAAATGACCAAAGATTTCAATATGACAAGACAACTAACTTGTCTCACCGCGACTAAGGTTTTGTACTTTTGAACTGTAACTTGTAATTTTCTGTAATGACCTGTGACTGTTTAATATAGATAGAAAGAAAGCAGCAAGACGAAACATTAAAAAACAGACAGACATTTTTTTTTTTTTTAGACATTCTATTTATAGCTGTTGTTATCTTGTAAGGACTGAGTGCTTTAATTAAATGTGACTCAAAAGCCACGAGCACACAGGCCTTTCCTTCCAAAAAAATCTCCATCCCACTGAGACCCTGGCTAAAACGCAAACGACTTCTCTCAAAACACAAGGCCACCGGGTGGAGTTGTAGAAAAATCATCAATCTTGGAATATTAAAGCTCAACATTGCATAATCATGTTGAAAGTGTAGACACCTTAATAGAAGCTCATTTGTTCTACATAGCGGTGCAACATCAGAACAAATCCAATTCATCATCCAAAAGAAATACAAAAACAAAGCCACGGAGCCGAGCCAATGCTATTTTCCAGCATCCAGTTCGGCAGAGTGTCTGTCTTGCCTCTGGCTTGGCAGGCTGCACTAGCCTGCTTCATAAATACTGCACAACCGGCGCTTGATGAAAACCCACGCTTCTCTCAGGTACAACTGCACTCTGGAGAGCTTCATTATCTACAGTATGGATAAACTGTACCTACAAACTGAGTGTTTGTGTCAGAGAGAGACTTTAAGCGAGAAGAGAGTAAGAAACGGAAAACGCGAGAAACCGATTTATTTGTTGAATGCCTTTAAAAAGACACTGTAATACATCAAGTGAATAGACACGTGGCATTTTCCAATGGGCCATGGCTGACGAGACCTCACAGGAAGTGTGTTCATACAAAGGTTCAGATCCGTTTGACAACATACAGAAGTAGTAAGAGACATCAGGAGATGTGAATGTAGTACTTAGTAGTCATAAAACATGTGGTGTTTGAAGAGCAGTCTTCGGGCCCTGACACACCAATCGGCCGTCGGCCAGTTTTGGGTCGTCGGTGAGTGTCTGTGGTCCTAGTTTTTGCGGTGTGTCCCACAGAGTTGGCACTAGTAGGCTATTGTTAGCGGCTTTTCAGCCGATTGAGCACGTTGAATCTGCAGCAGGGCCCGTCGGTGAGAGCTGAACGGCCAATCAGTCTGATTGCCACTAGATCTTTGATGTGAGCTTGGTGTGTCCCGGGCTTTATATGCCAAATGATGTCAGACAGCCTGGCCCATAGAATACTCATATTTCTATAATAATCTGTAATAACTTACTATAATATGGCCACAGAGAATACGTGTGTCTGATTGGGTGGCTGGTGGTCATTAAAATATGTTTTGTAAATCAAATCAAAGTTAACAGTTTAACCAGGTGTATTGAACTACAGGTTACAATAGTGTACACACCTCACAGGTAAAACTAACTTAACCAGTGGTAACACTAACTAACACAGTCCAAGGCCACATTAAGTAACATGTTTTTATCTGAACAGTGAAACAGTGAATGTAAGAAGATGTTGTCAATGATGAGCCAACACAGATTATCATCCAACTTGGCAGCTCTATGTAGCTCTATAGCATCTTTCAATATTTGCTAATTGCTGTCACCCACTGCAAGCTCTGATAAAGTACTGTCTAACTTCCCAGCGCCAAACAGCAGACAGACAGTTAGTGACTAACTGGTAAAGAAAGCTAAATCTCTAGAAAGGTTAAAAAAAAAAAATGAAGACCTTAACACAGCTAAAATGGTTTATATTGAACTTCCATTTCCAATTTACAACTTTAGAATTTAGAAAATGGTACAATTTTGGTAATTTCTTATGTTTGAAAGCCAAGGCGCAGTCTGTTTCGCTCTGTCTTTCTCTGTCTGCGCTCTACATCAATCTCTGTGTTCCTCTCACTGGACAGATTACAAAGTGAGGACAAGCCCCACGAGGACACGCTGCCCTCAGCATCTGGTCAATTCTGAGTTTCTATTTTTTTTTTTTTTTTAAGTGTCAAAGTTCAATTTGTCATCAGTCCTGTTCCAGGCATGATGAGGTAGAACAGGTAATGGAGCTGTTCTAATAGAACAGATAGTCCACTAACTCAGCGTTCCCTGGATACCAATTAGCAATGAACAACCAAGCATCAACAGTCAGACAGCTGATGTGGGATCAGCTCCAGCCTCCAAATGAAAGAATAAAATTTTGAGGGATGGGACAATTTGTGTAATTCTAGATCAGAACACGATGAAAGGTGCATGTGGGGGGTCATTATTTTTTATTTCTATTTTTATTTTATTTTATACACAATAAACACAATCTATCACTATCACACTAATCTATCTATCTATCTATCTATCTATCTATCTATCTATCTATCTATCTATCTATCTATCTATCGTATATATACATATAGCCTACACATATGATATAAATCCATAAATTAGTATTATCACTGCAATGCAGCTCAGACAATTTTATTATTACAATTTAATTATCAATTAAGACAGTAACAGATACAGAAAAGTAACAGAAAGCATACACCTGCACCTTTGATCGTTTTTTTTATTTTTAAAAGATCACTGTATACTTTGATTAGTGCTATGTTTTGGCAATAATCTGGATATGATATGTATTAGGGGTTGAGAGTCAATATATTGCGATACAGTAAGCAAGGCCATAGTGTTTAAACTAAGTGCTTCTTGTCTCAAGACGATAAGATAAATTACAACACAACACAAGAGTATAGAGTGACGTTCAACACTTGACGCTTCCAACAAGCTAGCGCTAGGCTACCTATCATTCTTAACATGAGCAAAACATGAATCGAGATGACGTGCTGATTCATGGGAAATAATCCCAAATAGTGTCTCAGTACATACGCCAAAAATAAACGTTTTCAATGGAGAATAAACCAACACGATTTATCTTCAGAAGCTGAAATCGGTGCTATTTTGGGATGTGAGTTGGATGAACAAACAGGGATGTGCTTCAAGCTCCAAGTTAGCTCATTGAACCAGTTTTCATGGCAGTAGCTCATCCACCTCATTCATGGATTTTTGATAACATCCAGCTAATTGTCATGGGTCACTCTGTAAACATCTCCATCCCTACCCATTCTCCACTCTGAGAGCTTGCAAAAGAAGTCCAGCAACCTCAAAAATCTAAACAACAAAGCTTTTGCCTCATTTTTTTTTTAAAACATTCATTCCACATGACACTCCAGCAATAATCACAGCAGACAACACAGGAGGAGTTTCTTGTATCAAATTGGCTCCCTCATGTGCACAGTCTGGAAACACGTGCACCACACCACTGGCTAGCACCCACGATAAACAGAGGCTCTCAAAATATTTAGATGTGACCTCACACCTATGCGTGCGCGCGCGCACGCACACATTGGCAGGCACACAGTAAGTTGGCATGCTAAGTGCACCGTCCATTTGCTTATCAGCAGCACAAACAGCGCGCACAGCGCAATGATGATGACCAAATTAACAGAGCGGAGGTAAACAGAAGTGTTTGCGCAGTATATAGGATGATGCAATTCAAAACACTCTGTCGGGCGTAAATCACAAACATGCTACACGTGTAATGGGTCTTTGAAACTGTAGACGAAGGCATACGGAGCAACCAAATCTTTTTACTTCACAATAATAAACCGTCTTATTATGTTGTCCCAGTTGGTCGGGTTGCGCGCGTAAAGCTGTCACGCATGCCATCAGCTAAAGAGAAAGGATACCGTAATGGGTTGTACGTCCAGTAGTCGGAAGGTCATGAGCAAAGCAATAACAAAACATTCAGTATGCTCTGGTTCAGGCGTCCAATTTGAGCATGTCTTACCTGGTCCCGCGGAATGCAAGGCAGCGAAGTCCTGCGGTGGGACTTGCTGTTGCTCTGACTGTGAGCCATCATTTCCGAGGCCGCTATGGAGCTGGACCTCCGTCTCCTTTTGAAGACAGGGATGTCCTCCTCCTTCGCCCCGGTCACAGAGCCACAGCACCCCGTCCCGCTGGTCCCTGAGGCCGGCAGGAGCCGGTCAGCATACCTCGCAAGCAAAACCCCCAGCAGCCCCAGCAGGTAGGCCAGGTAGGGTCTCCAGCTGGCCCGGACTGTGCTCAGAGAGACGAGCGAGACGGCCCTGATGACGCTAATGAAGACGAGGATTGACACTCCCTGACGCAGCTGGACGACCAGCAGAGCCCCGCTGCCCAGGCAGCCGAGGACTACCAGGGTTGCGGCGAGGGACAGCAGCTGCTCCTCGGTCCCGCGCAGGAGGGACTGCGCCGCGGCTTCGCCCAAGTGACACACCGCTAACAAAAAAACCGCGGTACGGATGAGGACCCCGGAGCGAATTAGATACAGTCCGATCCAGAAGAAGGCACATACGAGTGTGAAAACGGGGGAGACGCAGTAACACGCGGTGAAAAACAGGTCCAGAGCGCAGCCCGCCGCGAAATGAAGACGAGAGCCGTCGGAGTCACTGCTATTTCCGTTGCTGCTGCTGCTGCTGCTGCTGATGCAGCCTGCATCCCAGTCGACCAATCTGAGCAGCAGAGCGAGAATAACGGAGACGGAGGCAACGCAAACCGCAGACGACACTCCTCGGCAAGTCCATGTCACGGCGAGTCTCAGCCACGACTGGCTCCCTGCGTCCTGGCACAACGGGGTGACACATGTCTTCACGTAGCCGTTGCGCTCCAGCGCCGCCCGAGGATATTTTTCATGAGCGCTTCTTGATGAACCTCTGTCGCTGTCTGCCTCCGAGACCATCGCTATTAGTCAAGCGGAACGCTGCGCTGGCCGTCCGGGACACTAATTGTATTGCCTCCTTGTCAGTGTCTCAGTCTACATGTTCCACCTGTAATTCCCATGATCGTGCATGTTCCCTGTGCGCGCAGCTCACACCAAAATATTGGTCAGTCACGCCAAAACAAAAGTTCAACAAGTGTGCAGATCATTTAAAAACTGCTAAATTATGGGGGTCACAACGTTTCTTTTAGTTTTGTGGTTCAGAACTTCCTCATTACATTTGGTGTAGTATCGAGTTGCCCCTGGTAGTCAACTAGTGAACCAAAAAAAAAACAACCCCTGGCGTTTCACACATCTAGGCCACTGCCTCCTCTCCTCCCCATAGTCTCTCTCTTTCTCTCCCCTCCCACTAGACACTGTCCCTTATTTGTGCTGCTCCGGTGATTCGTCCATCACGTTCCATCTCCATCCCCGTGTTTCCGTTCATTCTGTCAGCTCCGGGGTGCCCTGGATGTGACTCAGGTCACAGTGGATGGATGCCATGTTTACAGGAAGATTTCCTGGCTTGTCCTGGAAGATGGAGCAGCCAATTATGTAAATGAATGATAGTAATCCTGTAATACATTTTAGAGGTATCCCACTGTGTAAATATGACAGAAGACCAAAAAGGGGATATAATTCTGGTAACATACAATTTATTTATCCATCTAAGGGGACTTGAAACTCACATGCTGAAGGAACTTTACTATACAGAAAGCTGCCATATGCACCCAGTGCAGTGTACTGCAAACAAAACAAACACACAAACAGACACAGCATTAAATGAAAAGCACAATCCTACAAACCACAAAGAGCAAAATTTAGCTCCAGCAATAATCATCTTGCTGCCCATGATTTGTTGTCTGGATTAAAATCCTAAATCACATCATCCTCTGCCTCCTGTGTGGCTGACTGGCCGAGGACAAGTTAGAAGCCTTCACCTGTTTGCCCTACATTTTATGAGAGGATTTAAATGGATGCACTTCAGTCGCATGAAGCCATATCAAGTCTGGCTTCTCTTTCTGTGGGATTATTAATTCAAACACGTGCAAGTAAATTCTGTTTTGCTGTCTAAGAGTCTCAAAATGTTTCAGAATGCCGCAGCTGGAGTTTTAACCGAAAACTGGAAAATGCAATCATGTTACGGCAGTTTTAGCTTCCCTCCATTGTCTCCGTATTCATGTCACATCAGTTATTTGCTTTTACTTTGGTTATTTCAGGCTTTGTATCTGTTACCATTATCCTTCAGGCAGATTGTTCTCAGGCTCAACAAGTCTATTAAGACTGGTACTTATAGTGCATGTTTGTCCTGCTGCATCTCTCTAACCCCCTGTTTGTTGTTCCCCAAGCACAACGGGTTGGCCCATCTCTCTCGCTCCCTCTTTCCCAAGTTTCTCCTCCTTGTCCTCTCTTTGCACTGAGGCTTCTCTGTGCTGGACGTGTGGTTGAATGTTGCCTCTTGTGTGTTTGTGTTGCCTGACCTCTTTCCATGTGGTGGAGAGGAGGTCGTGAGGCTCAGGCCTGTTCACATCCTCCTGGATCCATATTCTTCATAAAAGTTTACAATGTAGCTATAGTTTTGTCATCCTGATTGTTAATATACAATAATTTTACAACACTGGTGTGTGTGGAGTTTCTTGATAGGTAGATAACGTTACTTGTCGTAGCTGCTGTTAGATAGTTAGCTAGCTTGGTTAGCCATACAGTTACGTTAGTGGTCTCATTTGCTGCCTCAGCCTCAAGGTGCCGGAGCCAAACCTGGCAAGAAAACCACCTTGGTTGGCTACTGTATTCCCTGTCATCAAACTGGCCTCCGACAGCCTGTCGTGGGATGCTGTGTTTGGTTCCGCTCCGGCCATGTTTGGAAAGCCCTCACGACATTTAAGGGCACTAAGAGCTCCCAGTCGAGCAGAGTCAGCGAGCTGGACATCTAGCTGCGTGACCGGGGGCGGGGGCGTAATGCACATTCAACACTAACACTATTGGCTACTCTCTACCTGACTGTTTGTACAGGAAACACGTACTGTACATTTTTTTACGAGGGCTCCCTCCTATTCTCCCATTAATTTGAGATATGATGTAACATAGGAACAGTGTTTTATTACAGTGGTGTTACACAACATGGATCAGTACAATCGGGGCATAAATCTCGTGATTTAGTCATCCCTTCACAACGGACAGTGCCAGTACGAGTTGCACATTCTTATTTATCTCAGTGGTTTGAACGCCGGGGCTGGTTCTAGCAGGGTTTAGCCCTGTCGTTGCTTTACATCGGCACTAACACACTGTAAATCACATTTTGGTAAAATAAGCCATGATAATAACATTCTTTGACCTTCACCCTCAGAGATGTTGTCCAGACGCACTCCTCAGTTGTACTGAGGAAGTGTCATCTATCATTGTGAAGTGCTTGCGAGAACTGAATGTGCGTGCATGTTAAATATTTGGCTTTCATCAGGTTTCAACTGAATGCGGTTGCTTACGCAACCATACTTATACATTGTGATGGTATATATTTATACTGTCATCGAATGTAAACGTTTCCGCTTTGTGTCCTATAACCTGTCAAAGTGGATGACAGGACAGTCCAAGAGGTTTGACCAAATATTTCTTTACACATTCTACAACTTTTAAGTCCCAGTTGAATAAAAAATACATTTTGCAAGACCCAATCCTGTGTCTCTGTGTTAACTGTTCACGTATAATGTGTTGCATGCTTAATATATACCATGGTCAGAGTATGTAAGAGTATTTTCATAGCATCCCTCTCTTTTCTCTGCCTGGATGACTCTTGCAATTACATGAATTTAACATACATAAATTTATCCAACAAAATGTGATTTGGGGTCAGTAGCTACATGAAGGAACATCCATTACCTTCAAGCCCTTCAAGCCCTGTAGTATACTGGGAGTTTTTAAACCAGTGTTAGCGATACGTTTTAGCAATGATTGGTTTTTCAGAGCAGAAGGATGGAGCAGCCTCAGCAACAGAGTAGGCTTTGTTTTGTGCTACAGGTTATAGCAACTTGAAGTATGTCGGAGCCTTTGGCGTCATAAGCATGTTGACAGTGTTTGCGTAATTACTCTCACTGCCAGGCGAGGGAGACAGAAGTTCTGCAGTGCAGGTTTAAGTAAAAGGCACCAGAAGTGAGTAATTAAAGAGCAACTTAACCGCAACTGAAGATTTTTTTTTTCTTTCCCTGATCGTCAGTGGTTTAACATATCACTTTGCGGCAGTGTTGTAGAAGTGTGCTCCAGAGTGTGTCAGCACACCGTGACATCACTGTTGATGTGGTCACAGTTACAACGAAGCACACTTCTGACCACACAGATCTGCAGATGCGCAACGGGCTCAAAACCTTCAACTAGAAAGGTTGGTGAAAGGTCTGCTTTTCAGCCTGGCGTTGATTTCCTCTTCAACAACACCTGTCAAAGACTCTACTGTGTTATAATACAGCAATAATGAGAGAAAGCAATGCTTTTTCCACATCAACAGTGCATGATATATGTGACTTTAAGCTGCAAAATGATGGATTACCAAAATCAGTTCAGTTATGATCCAAAAAGTAGCCATTTTAACCTTCAACCCAGACATAATATGCTCTGTTCAATAGAAAGATTTTCTGGACACATGGCACCCATTTATTTTAACACAATGAACACTCATTTGCATGAGTATTATGTGGTGACTCATAATGATAACATTTTTTTTTTTTAAATGTTTGACTGATTAGCTTTGTCATGGTTTACTTAGAGCTCTGGGCTTTGAAGATTTGGCTGTGCACAGACTGCAGAATGTAGTTTTGCACATCGTAAGGAGCTAAACATACCCTCCGCACCACACACAACAACACCAAGAGGAATGTCGGGTGACTTACAATCAAGAGTGGGGTTTGACTTCTCGTCTTCTCTTCTGACCTTCATTCAGGCTTTACATTTAAATGGCCGTATTTCTGTGGAATATAAAACATTGTTCAACACAAAGCAAGTCAGTTCAAGCAATCATCTAACTGCTGGTAATGAGGCGAGGATTTCCAACTATCTCATACAAAGACACAAACTTACGGATGCACGCTTTATTGTTATGTATTGTGTGGCTATGAAAATGTTAAGCAAAACAGAGTGCCTCACAGCTCTATCTGTATCTGTGTATCTCTGATACTCCTGGGTAAAGTTTACAGCCTCATCCTACTGCTTGTGTTCTTGAATAAACGTCTGCTTTTCAGACATTGTAGCATGTATTCCTGTTGTCATAACCTTTTTGGATAATGGCACATAAAGCAATTTGTCATGTTCTGACACATTGGGCCACAGAGACGTCATTGGCCAGTTGTTTGGCTGCCAGAGACAACAGACTGCCTGTGCTTGTGCCTGTGCCTGTTGATGGAGAATGCAGGCTATGCTGCTGCCCCTGTATGTGTATGTGTGTGTGTGCATGTGTAAATGTGAGGAGAGAGCAGGGAGTGTGTCTCTGGGTCTTGTGAGCAGTAAAATGACTGAACTCTCTCACTTCTTCCTTCTGCCTCTCTGTGTTTTGCATCAGAAATGTTATTTGAAGGTGCTGCTCTGACCCTTTCCTGCACCGAGGGGGAAACTCTCTCCATAAGCCTGTGGCACTCTACAGTTCTGGATATACAGTGGCTCCAACAGTGACTGAGCAGAGCCTGTATTCCCAACCTGTTATTCCAAGGACACACGACTCACTGCTCCAAACAAAGCGCACCAAATCAGCGATCCTCACGGATGTCACAGACAGAAAAGGCAGTTTTTATCATGAGAGGTTCAGAAAGAAGCAGCTCTTACACAAGGCCTGTAATACCTTTGAAAGGAACAAAACCCAGCATCGTTATCATGATTTTCTGTGTTTGTTTTTGTATATGAGGTGGGGGCAATAAAGATATATGGAAGTTGAAGAAAAACATACATATATGAGGACTATATACTGCATATCTCTATAATTTTAAAGAAGTTCATCTTTGTAGACAACTTCAAACATGAAATTCAAGTTTTCAAACATGCACAAAGGGAATTTGAAAAGTCCTGTTAAAAGTTATAGTAGTTAAACATACATAGCCAATAAGATGAGCAATGTGGTGTGTTTGTGAATGTAACTCTGATCGGCTGAAAACACAAAGGCAACATTTTTGTTCTTTCCCGTTGAAGTAATTTATTCAAAGAGGCATTCCTGTTTTCATTCTTCATCATGGAAGATAAAAAAAAACGAACACTAAGATCCTTGTTTAGAAGCTATAAACAGAGAAAGAATATAAGAGTGACTAACAGATCCATCCAGGCAAGTAGTGTCATAATATATCATGTCATCTTTCTTTTGGCTCCACACCAAAATGTGTTGTGATGCCGGTCACTTGCTTGTAGCACCATCTGCCACCTCCGAGCAGTTGAAAATGCACGGGATGCAAAACTGACAGCAGGAAAACAGTCCGGAGAGCCAGAAATCTGTTGATCTCTTTCCTTTAGAACATAAGCAATATGTCAGACGTCCTGTGAAAAAGTCAAGGAATTATAACTCGCAGGTTTACAATCAGCATGATGAGATTTCTTTTTCTTTTCTTTTTTTTTTTTTTACTTTTGCACAGATTCTTTTAGTGGATGTAAAAAGGGTGAAAAAAAGCTGCATTTGAAAATTGCTTTGATGCAGGGACACTGAATTCTCACTAAATCTTTGCCTCAGCAGAAACACAGTGGGAGAATGATTAGAAAGCCTGTCCAAAACCTTATCTGAACTGAGAACTTTGAAAGAAGATCTTCAGAACGGCTTTGATGAATGTTTCATGAGACAAGTTGTGTTTTATGCATTAAAAAGAAAATGCCAGAATTGCAAATGATAAAGGAAGCTATGGAATGTCTTAGAGCGGACTGCTTGCAGAGCAGAGATTTTGACACGTTATAGCAGAAAACTCACAAGCGCATTGATGATTACTGCATTCCACTTAGGAGATCCTGCTATTGTGCGTGCTGGCTCACTGTTACTGTAAGACATAGGCAAATGCAGGCGAATGACCATCATCTGCATGAGGCGATATGTGGGCACGATGCAAATCAGTGTGTTGGTTTGAAGTCTGTTTGAGGGGTTAACCACACAGACGTCTTTGCTATTGGTTGTAGCTCCAACTTCACCATTCAAAGTTCACCAAAGTTGAACTCCACACAAAGCCAGGATGCGTATTTGCTTTGCTACTGGAAGCAAATCTTTAATTCATCCCGTCGCTTACGTCGAATAAGGAACGGTAGGCGAATATTCACTAATGTTAATTAGTGATAATTAATTAGTAATTTAGTGACCATGCCATTACTAGGACAGTTAATGGAACTCAGCTGTTGTTACTGTCCACCTGTGTTTTTCCTGCTGTGACAAGTAAAAGTGTCTGCTGTGCAACCAGTCCATTAGCTAATCAATATCCCTTGAGATCCGTTACAAAAAGAAAAACGGCACAAATACACTACAAGAAGAGTACAAGGAATCAGTGACAGCCAAATGAACTGGTGGGATCACTACCAATGTCACTACATGTCATCAGACCAGAGCAGGAAGCACAACCAAACCAGTCAGTCTCTGTTGGCCAAAGAAGGAGTGTCTTTACTGGGCAGCAGGGTGGCATTGTGTCAGCAGCACGATAAGCTGTGTCTGCTAACCCTTCAGGAATCCCTGGGTAAGAACCTGCTTATCAGGGCTGTGATAATGGCCTCAATGTGTGTGTGTGTGTGTGTGTGTGTGTGCGTGTCTGACTTTAACACAGGTAGTCCAGGGGCCAGACTATGACAGATTCAGAGCACTTCCATGCCTGCAAATGTACATATATGTTTGCATGTATGTAGGTATGTATGTACGTATGTATGCGGTGGTGTGTGCTGTATCTATGGGATTACAGGTGAAAAGGATATGTGGCAAGAGTATGAGTATTCATCTGCTTCTTTATTTTCTATGCATTTGTATGCACACATCACGTGTGACATCACCATATAAAGAGACAGAGAAAAGGACAGATGTGTTGTCAGGAGTTGTACCTGTGCTACACCACTGGTCTCAGTCCAATTTATGTGCACACAGTTCCCTCCATTCTGGTGTGTCACCTCTGACTGACCCTCTCTCTCTCTCTCACTGTGTTTGTCCAGTTATCTACAAACCACTGTGATCCGCTGGGATAACACACACACACACACACACACACACACACACACACACACACACACGCACACACACTTTACAAATCCCACTTAAACAGAGCAAATATAAGGTCTAACCTGGTGTGACTGTATTGGTGGTTTGAGATGAAGAGACGTGAGGTGCGACTGCCAAAAGAAAATGCCAATGAATTATACAGAAAGGCATGTCACCTTATATGTTCAACACGTCCTCATACCCAACGACTGAATAGGTGGGTTGCCAATGACTCTCAAAACAACATATATAACCGTCGGAGAGAACCAGCGGCAGGCATACCGGACTTTGGTTGTGCCGCGGACCTCCATCCTCACATACAGTGTGTTAACGTTGTGAAACGGTCACAGTTTGGTTAGGTTTAAAGGGCAAGTTACAGCGCAAGACAGATTTCACTGGCATTTATTTCATGAAAGTGACTGGGTTACTGTGCAAGAGACAACTCTGAATTATTAATGTATCATAATACAGACCATTGTTACTATTATACTATTACTATTCATACAATATTATAATACATACTATTATTACTATTAATATTATTGTTATTACTATTATGGATGTATATCTAATAAATATGCTCCTAATAATATATTTGATCTTTACACTTTTACAGTCTTTACACTTGCACATTGACAACTACAGTGATAACATTATTTATATATTGCATTTATGTTCCATAATTATTCTCAATAACTATATCAAGATATGCTGCCCTGCTGTTTTACTCTGCTAATGTTTATTATTTTACTGTGTCATTCACGGAACTACTTCCTACACGGGTGTGCATACAGCACCTAAACGCCAACAGTCATATGCAAAAAACCTAACTTCATAGCTCTGTTCTGTTTTTATGTTGTATGATTTGTATACATCTAGGTGCTCAGTAAACTTTTAAGTTCATTGGATACTTCATGATGCAACACGCCACAAATTGGATTTACTGAGATCTGGTTGTAAGGGCTAATATAAACCAAATTTGCCTTTTGGGAGGGTATTGTTGCAATCAACAGTGGTGAGGGTTGGCCCTGAGTTTCTGGTGTAATGCTCATTGTTTAGGAAAACCAAAACAATGATCTGAGGGGAACTGCAGAGTTAGCTGGTAATTGCATTTAAAATGAAGGATCTGCAAGAAACTTGTTAGCTTGTTACACTGCGATGCATTGTGAAAGAACAGAGCCTGTGTTGCAAAATTCTGCAAGGGTTCAGTATCTGCATGTACTGTGCGTTCACGTGTGTGCACACATGCAGACAGCTGTTTATGAGTTCACCTCACAGTTAACAGAATTATAGAAGAGAAACTGACTGTTTCCTATTCTTCCATTTGATTAAACAGAGCAGCAAAGCATCAGAGAGCACGCTTGTTGTTCCAAAGTCTGTTCTGGCTACTTTTTCAAGCTACAAAACACGTGCTCATGTCCACACTTAAATCATGCACACACCGATCACACATGAACGTGAGCATACACCGAAGCCACATTGTGATGACACATCCTGCACAAACACACACACATTTTTCTAAACGAGGTGAATGTAGGTTGAGTGACTGACACACATTCTCATTATGCTTTTTACTATGTCACCAAGCTGCCCAAATGTACATTATAGTAAAAGCAAAGTGAGCAAGCAACCACACACACAGTGCCACACATGGATTCATTAATAAATTGATAACAATGCTGCATCTACTCTCCCCATCACAATATGTAAATTGAAATTTTGCATTTGTGTGAAGCATGTGTCTATGTAGCCGAACAAAAAAAAAAATCTCAAAGAAGGAGAGAGAGATGGGGGAGGGGCTCACAAGTGAATCCAAACAGTGTTATTTACAGGCCACATCTCTATGTTTGTCTTTATTTATGTACCACTCCAAGGACCTCTTGTTGTTCTCCAAATTTCCCATCTAGTGTGCGTTGTTCTTTGCTTTGAACCTTATGCTAATAGTCTATTTATACCTGTTTGCAATTCTCAATAGTGCATTGTTTGTCCCACTAAAGCATATGTCACTGTATGTGGGCAGCTGATTGAATAATTGTCAGTACTTACCTAATGATGTGGTTTCACAATACTCAGAGCATCACATTATAATATTTACAAAGCTCCTATTTTCTTACTAACACAATCTCACTGAAACATGTAACATTACCTTGAAGGGACACTTCACCCCAAAATCAAAAATACATTTTCCTGTAGTGCTATTTATCGGCTGTAGAGATAGCTGCCTTCTCACAAATGAATTTATTTTTATTACCTGTCATTTCATTTATTTAGTGCTTCGAGCACCACAAGCGCGGTGCCGTCTAGTTCCATTATCTTCGAGAGAAGGCAAACATCTCTACAACTGATATTTCCAAAGCTCGACGACTCACACCAAAACAATCTATGGATAAAATAGCACTACAGGTGGGAGGGCAAATAAATGTATTTTTTTTATTTTTAGGTTGAACTGTTCCTTTAAAAATATGAAACAAAACCCCAAAAATAGTCAGTTAAAAATGTGGGTCCTGATTGTATTATCACTGAAAATGTCAAAGAGAGAGACAAGAGACTTTTGGATATTGAAATAAAGTTTTCCTGCACTTTGTTTTGCCAGCGTCTGTGCACTAGTCTTGTCTTCACTTTGTCGTAGCGACACGTTATCCTTACTAGCAAAAGAATGACTAAAAGGAATGGTTTGAAATTTGGGAAAATACTTTTCAGCTTTTTTGTGTTTCTCTATAAATTACGGAATGTAGGATTCCTATCCTGTATTTCATGCCAGTGCAGATTCTGTGCTGGTGGTTTACCACTGCAATGTCAAACCCTGCATTCCTGTGGCTAAAGTACCACAGGAATGCAGGGTTTGATTAACATAAAGGGTTTTGTTTTGTTTTGTAATAAATTTGCCATCACATTTTTATTTGTATTTATTTATTTTATTTTATTTTGGTCACCAAATTACGATGATCATTTCATACATTTTTCTTTCACTTGTTACATTTGACACAGTGTAAGATTTGTAGATTTCGTAGGGCGTGGAAGGAAAAAAAGGGCTAGAATGTGAAAAAAGGCGAGAGACTGTGTGTCCAGTGAAGGTAATGTAACTGTGCCTGACCACCTCCTTTACATACAGCCAAAGCACACACACATATACCCACTGGATACATATGATTACTCGCATTTTTGCTTGACATTCATTGGCTTTTGTGATATCCAGTGATTGATACAACCAATGGGTGATTTGTCCAGTTATGAAAAGCAACATATTAGCCATGCATCTATTTCCCCCTCACATTTCCCCTTAAACCTCTATTGTCAGTGAATGATGCCTTTAGCAATGTTCTGACAAGGTGCACAAATATCTCTTTAAAACATCCAATGAAAATAATCCCCATAACATGGTGAAATTATAGCACGCGATCATAGTTCAGAAGAATTGTATTGAAGATGTATTCGGGCAGACAGGGAAAGACACTTGTACATGTTCATGCATGGCTGCACATGCTTGAACAGCACCACGATTACACACAAATACACAACCAAAAGACACACAGATGTGGACTTAGAAGAGGACACACACAAAAAAAATAAAGACGCAGCATCAATACAAACAGCTTCCGCTCGAAGGTCAGAAACAGCCAAAGGCCTGGATGCTAAACGTCTGTCTTTCCATAACAATTATCCTTACAGAGAGAAGGCATGTTGCTTGCAGACAGTCTTTGTTTGTATGTGCTTTTGTGTGCGCGTGTGTGCGTGAGAGAGAGAGAGAGAGAGAGAGAGAGAGAGAGAGAGAGAGAGAGAGAGAGAGAGAGAGAGAGAGAG
>JBBPCS010000023.1:2127505-2155158 GCA_037974645.1 Hollardia meadi
GTGTGTGTGTGTGTGTGTGTGTGTGTGTGTGTGTGTGTGTGTGTGTGTGTGTGTGTGTGTGTGTGTGTGTCTGAGAGAGAGAGAGAGAAATAAAGATAAAACGAGCTGATGTTTGCATACACACACACATGTGGGTCTATATCTGTGAGACAGAAACAGAGAGGGGGATGTAGGCTGTTTGAAGTGCCAGCTCCTCTTTAATCATTCATATTTTATCCCCAGTTTGTCTTATGCTCCTTTGCGTTATGTAGTCTTGCATGATTCATGGAAATTTAGATAGCGGTATAGATATGATACAAGCCTTTTCAAATTCTGAATTTGAAATGTGTTCATCCTAAAACATGCAAAATATACTCACATTCATGCGTTCATTCCATATTTCAGTCAGATACTGGTTAGTCAGTTTAATAAGTGAGCATGAATTACATTAACAGAGCCAGAACACATTTACCAAATTACATTTACATTCATCTGTCTGTCTTGTGGTTTCTCACTTCATCTCTGTCTTCTGTCCTTCACCATTTTTCCTATTTCTCAGAGCAGTAGCTTGACATTTTGGGAAATACGCTTATTCACTTTCTTACAGAGAGTTATAGCACTCTCATATCTGTGTGGCAAATTTGAAGCTACCACCAGTGCCTGGTGAGGGGAAACAGCTAATCTGGCTCTGTCTTAAAGTATCCACCACCAATGAACGTTAAATCTTGTTTATTTAATGCATAAATAAACAAAGTGTAAAAATGACACATTGTGGTTTAACACGAGGGGTCATGTGCCGGATTATGTCTTTGCCTGGAGCAGTGACTTTCTGGATTTTTACCGTCACCATGAAGATCTTACTCTGCCAGGGAAGAGTCATGCACATGCCACAAAAACCTCCAAAAAAACAAGTGTCTGGGTTTTTGTGCTAAGCTAGGCTAACTGGCTGCTATATTTTACAGAAAGAGTGATATCAATCTTCTCTTACTTTCAAGAAGAAAGCAAAAAAAAAAAAAAAAAAAGTATTTCCAAAACGGTTGAACTCATCCTTTAAACCAACTGTGTTTATTTAAACTCTCCAATCCAAGCACGTCTAAATAGACCGCTAGCCCCCATAAAATAATTATATCTCCTGATCTGAACCAGATCTCAACCGAGTTTGTAACCTCAACAACGTGCAAAGACCCCAATTTAATATCATGAGGGTATAACATACAGGAATGAGCCCCAAAGTCACTGATCTGTGATCCCCGCTTAGAGCAATTTGTTGATAAGAGGCCATTAATATTCCTCGACGCAAACATCCAGCTGTTGCAGCCGTCTCGCCTCATATGATTTGACACGCGTCACACGTTCCTGACGGAGCGGATAGATTTGTGAGCCCTTTTACCATAATGTTGTGACCTAGTTACAGTCACAAGTGTTTGATTCGGCATGCTTTCGGAACTCACTTCACACATCAACTATTTTTTCTTTCCTTAGAAATATGAGGTATGATATAATCTGGCCATTGTGTGTAATTTACCATACAAACATTCCTCTCGCTTTCTGATTGCTGAGAAAGCAGATTTTCCAAATTCCTGGTGGGATTGGATAATAGCTCAGCACTCATGCAGAAAAAGTGGGAAAGTTTTACCGTTAACAATGATGATTAGATCAGCGAGTAGCACAAATACTTCATCAGACCTAAGGCATAGATGTATACTAAGCATATTGTTTATCAAAGGCATGCTACTAATGTCATAGTGTGAGCCAATGAGCAAATGGGGCATCAAATCTGCGTTGTCGTCTATTTGTGAATTTTACAGTTTGGTGTCGATACAGGAGTGTGCAGTCCGTGTTATTAAGACTGTGACTTATTTTTTTTGTGTGTTGTTTCAAGCTCTTCAGCTTTAGTTTGAAGATTTCTGCACCATTCAAAACTTGGCAGCACTTCTGTCTGTGCATAGGACAAGGATATCAGAATTTTTACCAACCAGCACAGCACAGTAGATATTAATTTACCTCACAATATGGACAGAAAGCCTCAGTATTGTGTGTTAACTGTACAATAAGACCAATGCAACAAACCCTCTATGACAAAAATCCATTTTAAAGCAGGCTTATGGAACAGGAGCTACTGTAGCTTGAAAAGTGGTCCTTGATATTTTTACCATGGCATTATCTTCAATAATTGATAATAGGATAGGAATAAACTGTCTTGCAACTGCTAAATATATTTTAAAGTCCATCATTTTGTCTGCTTTTGAACATTAATCCCATAGAATTGTCACAAAAAAATGAATTCTCTCTTATCCCCAATATATTGGCTGTGCTCCTACATAGATCCAACTCAGAGGAGCAAATCTATTCCCTGTATTGCAAGTTTGTTACATGTATTGCAATGAATAGAGGACACAGCATTGAAGCGAGATGCTTTGCTGCCTCTAAAAGGCTTTTAATCAAATAACATCCGATTTGTGCATGGCTGCATCCCGATGAAGTTTGTTTACCACTATAGAGAAGGACATCACATTATTCAATATGCTTTTAGGGGAATATTGTTGAGCTTTAGGAGTATTTATGTCTTTGTCGTTTCAGTCCAGAGGGTGAGGAGAGTGATTGCTGCCTCTTGCATGTGTGTATGAGAGCTGGCATGTTGTCCAGTATCTGGAGTCTCTGCTGAAGGAATGTGTCACTGAGCTGAGAGTTTATTCGCTCTGGCAGAAAGCTATGAGCTAAATATAAGGTCAGGTTACTATATTTCTTTGTGAGCAATATAAAAGCTAATTAACTGTCGCATCCAGAACAAGTGTTGACTCTATACTCGTTATTTGAGCTTAATAATTTATCAGATTGTTCCAGAAATTCCCCCCATGGTCACGGGTCAAGTACAGAGTGAACTCTTCCTGACCAGGTAACGTTGTTTACAAAAAAAAAATGTATTTGCTGTTTAGTATCAAATGCAGAGCCATTGTTACTCATTTATCATTATGCCTGTTATAGTGGGTGATTCACACAGTGCATCACCACAATTCCTGGTATTAGTTTACACTGCGTGGCTGTATTAATACCTTAGCAGGCAGGCATGGGCAGGGCGAAATCACTTCACACTCTGTTCACCTAATTTAATCTCAGTCGCAACATTCATCGCTCAGCCCCGGCTCTCATATGCTGTTTAAATTGCAAAATATCTAATCTTGTATCCCATTATATGTGAATTACACTGAACACAAGGGATTCAGAGTCATTTGAAATCGCTCTCTTCGCTTCCTCTCATGAGCTCCTCTCGACTCACAGTGATTCAAAACAGCATCTAAGGCACAGGCTAATGACTGAGTGAATTTCATTGTATTAGCTCCGCTCTGACACTCCTCTTTTCACATAGACGACCAGAAAGTGAGGGGTAAAAAATGCTTCTGCGGTCTTCGTCAGCTGGTAAATATTTAATGCAGTCATTCTGCAGCCCTTCCTCGCTGGCATCTCAGCAGATTCAGAGCAGAATGTAACTCATTTCAAAGCTGACTGTTTATTTGCACAGGCCACCAGTAACCCCAGTGTTTCTGACCACAAACCTGCTGTGTTGAGATGAAGCAGAGTGACACTGCAAATCCAGAGGGAAGGCAAATCCTCTCCTTGTGTTTCCAGACACTGTAATGGATTTAGATAATTCATTCTAAAAGGTAATCCTCAGAGCAATCACTGGAATAATCTCTAATTTTCATTACTTCTCCGCATAGATAGCTTGTCAGTGTAATATACTGTATATATTTAATGTCATTTCTGCTCTGCTCTGAAACAAAACTTTCCAGTCTTTCCAGAGTTATTTCTCACAGTTTTTGTAGTTATGAGCTCATAGTTAGGCTTCCGAAGGTCTGACCATGGATCCTAAGTGTTTGTTTTACTGCTCAACTCTTTGGATATGATAGAAAGAAATGCGTCTTATGAAAATCTGTCAAATATATTAGCAACACGTACTACAATTTAGTGATGTTTACAAAAAGCCAAAGCTACAAGTCGTAATATATTTACTCTGCTTTCTGCCCTTAACACCATTGCAGGCACAAGGCCAGTAACACTTTACTGTAAACATGCAGAGAAAAAACAACTGAAACACCAGCAGAGCCATTAGCTATGGAGAGCCAGATCCTTCAGAGTCTTAAAGGAAAACGAGGATGATGATGAACACTTGAAAGATGAAAAGGCTTTTGGGCGAGCAGAACGCCATTTAACAAATTGGAAAGACACATTCAGTGATACATTCTTTGTGAAATTGGCTTGTTATTGCAATTTGTTAATGCCATCAGTTTCATGCAATGCTGCATAGAGCCATACAGTAAAAAAACAAAAACAAACATTATTTGAAGTATGTTATACTTCAGTCTGGGTGACTCAATTGTGATTGACTGCAGGGTGTCCATTAATTCCTGATTATGGACACCTGCCAAGTAGTTGCAGTGAACCAGTCTGTTCGCCACTCTTGATTAATGTGCTGACAAAATTGAAATAAATCAAATGGGGGAAAAAAATCTAAATATCTAGTATTAGTAAAAACCTCAGGCGTTACCAGGGAAACTGACTTATGTCTTGTGAAAACCTTTAAATTTTAAACACATGAAAATCTAAATTAATGGTCTTATTTCTTTTTCTTTGGCAAATGACCACCATATAAGTGGGATAATGCCCTTTGAAGGTGTCCATGATCAGGATGAACTCTGCTCAGCGTCAATGGCTCTGACCTCCCTGGCGTCCATTATTTCTGATAATGGGCACCGTATATGTACAGTATGTATATGTACAGTATGTATATGTACAGTATGTATATGTACAGTATATGAATAAAACAAAAAGTCTCGCCAAGTTTACATTTGTTCATGAATTTGTACACATTTACACATTTCTGTTAAAGACTCACTCAGTTGTATGGCATTTTCTTACATTTGTTCATTCAGCATCAGTGACTGCAGCCCAAATATCTTATGTTGTCACATTTTTATTAAATCAACATAATAATAATAATAATAATAGCTCACTTTGAAGAAACAGTGAGTAGTGGTGCTGTTCTTCAGCAGGGCAGCTGACTGAAATGGAAGACTTCCTGCCAGAGACATGAGATCACTGGTTTCCATAGTCAAGCCCTTTCTGCTCTCATGTGCCAGTTTTGGTCCCAGCCCTGTTCAAAGGGAGCTACACATTGAGCTCATGGACCTCACCGCAGTTAATGAGATGTGTGCATAATGTTGGCCATCACCAAGTGCACAAGTGAAGTGGCCCCATCCTAGTTCATCCTCCATCACGGTGCCTCATGACAACTTGTAACTGGAGATGAACTTTACCTGCATGGCTGCATCAACTGTTTTTGCATGTCTTACCATGGACAGTTGGATCAGCTGTTAGAGCAAGAGAGTTAAAATAAACTCGTGACTTATCATCCTCATTGGACAGCTCATGGAAAATAATTTAGATTTCTGTTAAAGTGTGTTAACATTTTTAAGTTAATGTTAACAATCACCAAGAGAAAGCTTTGGGCTACATCTGTGCCAAACTGTACTAAGAAGCCTAATATTGTATATCTGTCACACAAGAGTTGGTTCCTCGACTGTTTGAAATTAAGAAATAGGGAGAATTGTCAGGAAAAATAGCGTGTGATTAAGTGATATGACTAAATGTTTACTGCGTCCTTTTTCGATGACGTGATGACGGCTGAACCTATTCTGCAGTATTGCATGGTCAGGCAGCACAGTAAAAGGGAACAACTGTGTTCTCACTTCCCTCAGCAAATTGTTATTTCTTTTTCCACACAGTAAAAAAGTAGCACCATATATTTTCAGGTGTTACAACTGCAGAGACAGAAACAAAATAGAAACTGATTCCTACAAGAGGGCACTGTGTAATTCTGTGGTATGACAACCAAGAAACCAGGTCACAGTAATTCCACTATGTAGCTTGTTCAGAGGGACAATACAATTTTTTTTTATGTCGGCAGAGTATATGTAGAATATATTAAATATCAACAATCAGCCATTTCATGTCATGAGTGAGAAGTCTGTATTTAATTCAAAAGAGTTGACATATTAATACAGAATTCCCCAGCAAATCTTCCATAATGTTCCAGATCTATAACACTTTACCCTCTCTTTCTACAGCTGTGTGAAACTGCGCTGTCCCATGGCTACCTCCCGGCAGTTTTCAACCGCCGCAGCCACAACGCCGCCCCGCTCACCACCCTCAAACTGCAGCAGTTCGGTGACCCTGCAGATCTGCGTGAGGTTGTGCGCTACATTCGCTACCAACAGCCGGCAGGAAGACTGTATGCAGTGAGCGAGAGCACCGGGTCGGGCCTTCTCCTATCTTACCTGGGGGAGTGTGGATCATCCAGCTATGTGACGGCAGCCGTCTGCCTGTCACCCGTGTTCCGCTGTCAGAGCTGGTTTGAGAACGGGCTGTATTGGCCTCTGCAGTGGGCCTTGGTGCTCTACCAGAAGATATGTCTCAGCAGGTATGGAGGGAAGGAGAAGAACTGCAGAAGGGGGTGAATCATGCTGGCATGATTAGATATTGAGGGATGGGTGGGCAAAATGGTCACGACACCTGGGAATAAAAGATGAGGGACTCAAATGAACACAACTTTGTAGGCTTAGAAAAGCTGATTCTAGTTTATTAAAACTTACATTTTTTTAAAATAGTTTTGGGCTTCAATTCTGTTGGCTATGATAACATTGTGCTCACCAAAGTAAGTAAGTAGTATGGCAAATACATCAACAGTTTGGCAAGTTTTAGCCAGATTGAAGTCAAAACCAAATGTGATTTTACCTTAAATATCGGCAACAATGCCTGCTTACATAAAAAATATACATGCACGTACATCTACAGCAAGCAGGGCTGGCGAAAGTGTTCAGACTGCCAGATTAATCTGTTTCGGCCAGATCCAAGTCTGATTTCTACAGATGTGTCTCAGTCCAGACACTCATTTCAAAGTGTCTTTTGTGTCACTTGCACCGTGACACACAAGGACTTCGCAAACCCAGAGTAATGGGTGAAGCAGAACCCACGCTGCTACTAGCAGAGCGACATGGGGAAGAACACACACACACACACACACAGTCCATAGACAAACACTGAAATAAATTGTCTGCCCCGTAACTTGACAGCACGATTGTTTGGAGGGTGAGATGATGGATCTCCATTTCTCATGCTTCCGCATTGGAAAACCACTTCACCAGTGTACACAGTGACAATTTGGCGGTCTATTTAAGCTGCCCTGTGAGTGTCACTGCTGCCCTGCATCAATATTGCTGCCTGTTCTTTCAGCAGTACATATCTGGGAGCAGATATGCAATACATACTGTACAAATCCTATCCTTTTGGAACATGGTGCATTGGTTTAAGTGAGCATTATGAGTTTTAAAAGAAAGAAGAAGATAAACAGTTTTAAACAGCCATAACCAAAAACATCTACAAATGAAATGAAAATCTTAATACCTAGAAGCAATGAAAATTCAGAATTTTCAGTCAGCTAAAAGGGAGGCCCAGTTAGAAGGGGATTGTAATCAAAAAACAGATGCAAGAACTCAATAAACATTTACTGGAAAGGCACAGACAATTAAGATACGATCAAGTTACCATGGCAACATATGGCCTGCTCATTGTCAAGTCATTGATTCTGAGAGACATCGTGACCCAGGTAAAGTTTTTCAAATCACTGCCACAAATGGAGACCCATGCAGCTCTTCAAAATCGATTTACTGGTTTTCTCTTGTTGTCTCCTTTTATTTGTGTGTCTGTGTTCTTTTGCATTTTGTGCATGTGTGTGTGTGTGTGTGTGTGTGTGTACTTGGATGATAGGTATAAGACGGTGCTGGGTGAGACCATACAAACAGACGCCCTATTTTCCAGCTCTTCCTTACGTGGCCTGGAAGAGTCGTTGTTCTGTCAGACTGGACGTAGGAGCTCTGCACCAGCAGCATCAACAGAGCCTGGCAGCAGCAATACGTCAGGTGCCTGGGATGCTTACTGGGAACGTAACGAACCCTTGAGAGATGTGGATGAAGTGGCCATTCCTGTTCTGAGCGTGTGCGCTCAGGATGACCCTGTTCGCGGTGACACCCAATCCACGGTACCCTTGGAGCTCTTTGAAACAAACCCACATTTTTTTCTCCTCCTAACTGACCGTGGAGGTCACTGCGGTTTCTCCACCCAGTCTGAAGGGAGTGCCGTTAGGGCATGTGGTACAGTCAGTTCTGTGGCTGCACCCAACAGTTTGGTGGGGAGCCGTGGGACCAACTGGAGCCACAAAGCTCTGCTGGAATTCTTCAGGGCGACCACAGACTTCTTCGCTGCAGAGGAGAGGGCGAAGCAGCTCGCTGCAAGGAGGAGGGGGCTGGGGGGAGGTGCAAGCGGGAGGGTGTTCCGCCACCGCAGCGTCAGTACATGTAAACGAATGCCAGCGTGTTCCCATAATATCCATGCCATTTACAGTTGGCAGAGGTCCTATACACGATGAGGGAGCTCAATGGAAGTTAATGGACTACACTGATGCCTTCTGATAGTGTTTGGATTTGTGATGTAAAGGACTCAGTTGGTTCTCTGCACATATGTACACAGTGTGTACAGCCTGGTCTCACCAAATGGTGTATGAATATCTTAAGTCATTTAGGTTGTCTATTTTTTCGCGTGTCATTTGAAGCCATCCGCATAAAGCTTTTCTCATGTACTTTTAGGAGCGAATGTCAAAGAGAAAGCAATGTACGGTAACGTATTATAACGAGTGACAAAGTCCACACCAGGAGGAGGTTGGTGTGGTGGATGGGTCAAAGAAGCAGTGGACTTCCACACAGCAGACCAGGGTTTGAGTCCTGTAAGAATTAATGTCCGTAAATTAAATTGCATGATTTTAAAGTTACATGGTGTGCTTAACATAAATAAACAGTTTTTAACCCAAACCTAACCAAGTATTAATGCCTAAATTAACCAAAGTGTGACCCAAGGTCATGTGAAAAAGACAACAAAGGTCACATGATGAAGGTCACCTGATTTGGTCATTTCCTGCATTTCTAAAACTCACAACACATGAAAGGCTTAAAATGTGAAATGACACGCCAAATATCCTTAAAAGTGGCGTGCTAAAAGTGTTAAATTCGACAAAACTAGAAACATGCAGAGGCTGTGAATCATCATGAAATGATCTCATGGGATGGCGTATAGATACCTTTTAAGAACATTTGTCACGCCATGCATTTGAAATTCTTCACACGTCGTCCACATTTGATGTGTTTTGGACACGCAGAAAAGGAAACCATCAGGTCACTTTCATCATGTGACCTTCCTTGTCATAGTCACATGACCATGGTTACAGTTTAGTTAGGTTCAGGTATCAAAACTACTCGGTTAGGTTTTAGGAAACGATCATGGCTCGGGATAAAGTATATCCAAATTTAACTTATGGACGTAAGTTAGAATAGGTCAACGTTGACTTTTGGTTTCACACGGGACACAAACACTGGTCTTCTGGGTGAAAGTCCTGCATTTGTATGACCCATCCACCACCCAAGCCTCCTCCCTGCATGTGCAGACTTTCCTGCTCTTTGTACTGTCACCTGACATCTGTCTGTGACATTCACACCTAAAATTACATGGGATTAATGCAAACGGCAATAAAGGTGCAATGCGTGAGAGAGTTGATAGTTGGGTCTTATTCCCATGTTGTCAAATACCAATGCTCTGGGTTGGTGGTCTGCACGGCCTACACCTTTGCACCTTTAAATGACATGTTAAAAGTCGAAAATGTGTTTTGATAACACACAAAATGACTTAAGACATTGGGGTGTTATTATTCCCCATTGAGACTAGACTGGTGCTGAGGTACTTTTAAATGTTCTTCTCACACACTTGTGAGCCATAAAAAAAACAAGGATTGAAAAAATGTAACAGGCCAAAACTAACGAACAACTGTTACTTTAATTGTTGCCAAATGAACAGTTGAACTTAGTGTCAACTGTTTACAGGGTGGTTATATATTTTTCTACAGATACAAATATCTTCACTGCCAGCTACATTTTTATAAACATATACATACATCTGCTTCACATTTTACACAGTTTGCTACATTTGCAACCACATTTGCTGTTTGTAATTACAAGTGCATCATCATTTGGGATATTTGAAACCTTTGACACTTAACTGTTATATCTTACTGTTATTCTTTTTTTTTTTTTTAAATCACAGATAGAATATTTAATGGAGAGCAAAAGTGTTGAGAGTCTTGTGCTTGGAGTAAAAAATCAAGTAGAAATTTGAAATAAATTTGGTCTAATGTAAAATGAATTTAATGAACTCGGTGTACCCATTAAAGAGAGTTTACTGTTATATTTTTGAGTGTTCTCTTTTGTATTGGGAAATGTCCTGTGATGCCCAGAATAGAGGAACTCATGTGTGATTTCCTCCCAGTCAGCTTTTAGAGGAAAGTCTGTGTAATGGCTGAAAGAGCTTTGTGAGTTTTCCACACATCATTTAAAGCTCAATCACGATTGAAGATACGAGGGCGGCTGGTTTCCTACAGGTGGAGCGTTCAAGACTTAGCAGCACAATGTTGTTTGAAACCTTTATTGAATTCCTGGAAATTCTGTCAATTTCTCTCTTTTTTTTTTTTTTTTTTTTTACCATTCTTGTGCATTAAGCTATTAAATTATACATTTTAAAATGAAATGAATAAATATTGTTTTGAAAGTGGTCAAAAGTGAAACATTACAAAGGGAGAAGAAAAAGAAGAAAAAGAAGAGGTTCTGATTTTTGTCTTCTGTTATTTTAAGATGTTTAATGTGTTACTACTTTATTAAGATGGAATTAAAAAAATAAAAATGTAATTATAATAAATTAACCAAGATAGTCAAGCTTAAAATATGCACTTTTTGTGGGAATTATGTCCTGAAAAAATCTTTTGACTACAGCTAAGTAAATGTCTTATTAATACAAATAAGTTGCATAATATATCATGTTCTTGAGTTCTTATTATGTATGCTTATAATCTTCATTTCTAAAGCGCACCACATTCATTAAATTTGTGATCCGTGCGGTCTTGTCAAACCCCTGCTGACTCAATGCTCACAGACACTCGAGCACAGACCCCACAGCCATTCCATGCTGCAGCGTGTGTGTGTGTGTGTGTGTGTGTGACATTGACTGCAGTGTTTCCGCCCACACAGTCTTATCCACTCAGACAGCTGGAACACAACAGTGTCCCCACAGACACTCACAAAATGTGGGCCCGCAGACACACTGTTGACACGCATCCTCGTTATCTCACACACAGATACACACAAACACTCGCACACAGATGAACAGAGACAACTATACAGAAATACTCACATAAACACACACAGACATGCAAAGGGGCTGTCACACAGGCATATTTTTATACACGCTTGTTATCTACAGGAAGATGCACAATCTCGTACAAAACAAAAAAACTGTCAGTGACACACACACACACACATACGCACACATACAGGGACTGATCTGATAATATAGAAAATGCTTCTGTAAAAGTACAACTCCCAATTGCAAAAAACATGAGATACTGTGTAAAACTTGAATAAAAACAGAATGCAATCAGTAAGCAGTACTGACAGACAGAATTGGTTGCAATTGTCAAATGCTGCCGGTGGGAATCAAGAAGCCACGATGTCTCTGTTTGTAACTGACAACAAAGAAGTCATCATCAGTATTGCAGCTGTGTGTCTTGTTCTCTCCCTCTTTTAAATGAATTTCCTTAATCGTTAGGTTTTCAAATGTCAAAATTAGAATCAGAGGCGTTCATGTAGAGGGTACAGAAGCAGTAAAAAAAAAAAAAAAAAACTAGCCAGGAATGCATCAGAGCCATGGGACTTAAGAAAGGTGTTGTCACCTTTAAAAAAATGTGTCCAGCACCAAATTAAAAAGGCTTTAGGTAATCCTTTTCTACAGCCCATCCTTTTCACCCAAATTGGATGTTTATTGTTGATTAGGCCTCACAATTTATGACCAAAAGTAGACACTGTTTCCTCTCAGTAAATGTTGGCTTTCATTGGCCTCAAGCAAACTAAGTCATTAAGATTGAATTGACCTTTCTCATGTTGCTTGTTCAATTCAGACCCAACAGTCTAACTCAGTAATCAGGGATTGATTTAATTAAAATGATTGATATTTAATCAACAAAGAACCTGACATTCTCATTACTTTGATTTTTACTAAAACATAGGTTGTGTGAATTGAGGCACACACTCTGTTTGGGATTTGTTGAGGTGGGACAACTACAAGACATCATCTCATAAGTACACAATGGCTACTACATCATAATCTTAATGTAAATATATAGGGGAAATGGGGAGTAAGAGACAGGTTAATGCAAACATTATCCATTAAATATACAAAAGAAAATTCTTTGCATTCAGATATCAGAGTTAGGAGTTAGTCGACATATTAAGTGAACTTTACAAAAACACGCGTTAGTTGTTTTTCCAATGTTGTTTATTACAGTAACTGAGGGAATACTATGAAATACTGTATGTGTGTGTTAAAGCATGTTAGCACATATAAGCATAAGTTCATGAATGAGTAAAAATGTGGATAAAAGAATAAGCTCATATAAAGCAGGTGAAATTTAATTAAAGGCAATAACAAAATTTATAAGTAAGTCTTGACTTTAAAACAAATAAAAGTGAAAAATATATGGAAATGCATATGAAAATACTAAAATGATGCTGCTGAAATGAGCAAAATTTAAATGTAAAGACGATAAAAATTAAGATAAAACACCATAAAATAGTAGAATAAAAGTAGGGAAGTTATGTGATAATGGAAAAGGAAAACATTGTTAAGTGTAGGCCATCTTGTCAAGTTTTACGGAAGAATTTTAAAGCTGCATTGGAGACTGCCGACCTCACACTGCGGGAGGGGCTGTTCCAAAGCTGTAACCGAAAACGCATGGTCACTCTTAATGTGGTTGGTGGAACAGCAAAATGGTTTTGATCCGCTAATTTGAGCTGTCAAAAATGTTCTGCCTGCCAGTCCCTGTAGTGTTTAAACAGTGAAGTCGCCTAGATAGCCTAAAAGTCTCAATAGGTTTAAAAGAAAAGTGGAGTTGGATCGGCAAATAAATGATAAGCAATATTAAAACTGTTTATGATCTTTCCCAAGGGCAGCAAATATAAGGAGCTTAACAAAGACCCCAAAACTGAGCTCTGCGGGACACCACAAGACGGTTAGGGAAGACATGCTTAAAGTCGGAAGGGACTCGTACTTTAGACAGGGTGGAATTAACAATAGCCGATACCGCAGGGCCAATTGTTGTCAGAACTTTTAAAAACAGAGGGGGTGGTAATACATCCAGAGGGCAAGAAGATTGCTTAATTTTCCTCATGAAATCCATCAAATCTTGTAAGATGATTTGGAAAGAGTCCAGGACGGTTTGAGACAGAGAGGGGCCAGAATGGGGCTGGCAAGTCCCAGGTTTAATACTGGACCTAATAGCAATGACCTTATCAACAAAGAAGGTAAGGAAGTTGTTACAATCATCAATAGAAAAACATGGTAATGTACAGAGTGGCGCTGAAACAATGTTAATGATATAGTGTCAAATAAGATCTCGGGATTTCTTTTTGAAGAAGTAATTAAATTAGCAAAGTAAGCTGTCCGGGCTTCTTTTACTAATTCATTTAAAGAATGTCTAAGATCTTTGAGCTATAGGCCATGTACTTCGAGCCCAGTGGCTTTCCATAGTCGCTCACTATTGTCTACTACTGGCTGTTACAGACAGCTCTAGTCCTAGCCTTTAAAGCCATTCACACATACACACCAAAAAACTACACCTTAAAGTATCTTGCCCAAGGACACTTCGACACACAGACTGTAGGAGTCGGGGATCCTCGACCGACCATCCAAACAGCGGACCACCGCTCTATCTAGCCAGAGATCCAACCCTGTCCAGGGTGGATAGGCATAGTTCTTGAAAAGCGTTTTGTATGTATATAATATGTGAGATGACCACTAGCTTTTAGGTGGTTCATGTCAGCTAATGTTAGCTTACGTTGAAGAAAAAAACTTAAAATAGATATTGCTGTCTAACTGACATCACTGACTTGGTTTGTTGACTTTATTTATAAATGTCTTTTCCACTTGTTGGCACTGTTCAGGAAGTTGCGTAGGTTCATTTAAAAGAAATAGTTCAATATTTTGTCAAATATACTCATTCGATTTCTTGCCAAAAGATAGGTGAAGTATATAACTTAAAATGTGTGCAATTTACGGGGGCTTATGTCTATTTATTGTTTACTTCTTTGATTGTCATGGTGACAACAGGTATCCTGGTAGCTTCTGCTTCCAGTCAAAAAATATCACTGTACATAGCCCCCCCGTAAAACATTTAATATGTGTACAGCTAAACAAACACTAGAAAACATTTTATGAGCTTCAGACTTTAGCTTTGTACAGGCTAACTTTCCTACGTTTCCAGTCTTTATGCTAAGCGAAGCTAACTTGACTGCAGCTTACTATTTAGCATACATACATGAGAGTCCTATCAATTTTCTCATCTAACTTTCAGCAAGAAAGCAAATGTATGTATTTGCCAAAATTATTCCGCTGATGTATTTTTCTCTTTAAGACTCTTTTGTTGTAAATAAACTATGGGCTTTACATACATTAACTCCACAGAATGTTGGTACAATCTAAAATTGACTCACTGAGGCTTAGAAAGTCTGTCTAGTAGTTTCCAGCACTGAACCACTCTCCCCAAAATCAACATGAAATCAGTTTAGGATCAATATCTGGTCCGCATAGTAAATTAATCATGCACAAGAAGAACCGCCTCTCCAAAATAGTTTCTGGACTCCTTTTTGTTGACATGTTGCCCTCACTACTGAATGCAATCTAATAGCTGGTGTAGCTTTTACTTTTCAGTTTCACAGAAAATAGCAGACATGCCTGAGATCTTGTACAGTCACTTTAGAGATATTTGAGCCAAAAGCATTACATTATCAGAGTTTCTTCAGAGCCAAGATAAGCAAATGTGATCAGAGGGGACCTAGCAACCAGCAAGCTAACAAAAATACAAAACAGATGTTTAGGTTTGGGTCGCTGACACTCTAATCGTACTTGGTTTGGACAGTAATCAAAAAGTGAGGAATAGGAGTGTTTTGGTGTTTTGTTTTGTTTTTTGTTGGCACAGCATCTCTGTCAGTATCCAAAGGAGTCATACTCTGCATGCAAGAGTGTAGGTTTTGTTTCCACATTGGGGGGGACACATTAAACGGAGGATGTTGGGGTCCTGGCCTCAGGAAGTGTTGAGTGTCAAACATTTAATTTAATCTCTTTATTTAAGTAAAGAAAAACACAAAATTCAGGCAGCAAGGGGTGACACTCCAAAATGTAATGGAAATATAATGCTCCCAGGCAAGCGGATTGTCAAAATAAAACACCTGTGCTACTTCCATGTTCTATGTCTACAGTAAATGTATACGGCCTGTGATTATATAGAGGACTTCATGTCTCTCTGGTGTTTACATGCGTGTTCAACTAAAATAAAACACCGGAGATAGTGCTGTGGACAGGGAAGACATTCCCCTACTTTGTTACTGAAACTTTTGCTAAACTTTTTAAAGAGTTACATGACTCTCAGATTTCTGTTTATCATATCTTAGGTACTGATGTTAGCATGCCAAGAGTTTGATATACTGTGGTGTATTTTATGCTTGTTCAACAAAAAATGGACTTAATTTACTGCAAATAGTGCTGTATTTACTTTCAAACCCTCACTTACTTTATTATTCGTGGGATATTTACTCTTTGACCGTATAACAAGTCATTTGCGCAATAGATCTTTTATAAAATATGAGGCTGTGAAATATTTACAATAGAGCCAACGTATTTCTAAAGCAGTGTTTACCATGACACAGTTCAGTAGGGTTATTAAGTGAGTATGTCCCATCATATTTCATTGGATTAGACCACACTGCCTGAAATACAAGGCTCAAATGGTTCTCTAGTTGTTCAGAAATCCAGTTATACCTCCTCAATAAAGGTGTATATACTCTCATTTCAATTTAATGCAATATACTATATAACATGTATAACATTTCTTCCTATTGGGATTCATATTTGTTCAGGCGTTAATTTTGAGTGTCCATGGGATGTATCGTCTCTTTCCTATTTTCAATTTTGCTGTCTTCAAATTAATGCAAGCTTTCAAAAGTATTTTGAAATTCTGCAGCTATGACAGAAAATTCCACAGCCATCACAACTGTAATCCCACGGAAAATTACTTTGATCAGGGGCACCATCTTGTGGATGTTGAGGGGAAAGGATGGCTCTTTCTGGTCCCAAATGCAGGGGAGGGTTTGAGTGTTCAATTAACAATTAAAGTATCATTAAAAAAAATAAAATAAAATAAAAACACCAAAATTTCCATGGTGACCAAAATAATTGATCAGTTTCAATATTAATATCATATTTGTCCAAATTTGTCATTAATTTAAACAATTCTTTAATTATTCTAGTTGAGGGTATGGACAGTGTTACAAGAAAAATATAAATAAACGACTACGTTTATTTGGATTAGGAATATAATTTAAAAAGGTAATAAAAATGTATTTTATTTAACCACCTTTTGACAGCAAATTTTAATGGAAGAAAGTGAACTTGGGAAAAAGTTTGAGTCAGAAAAGACGTTTTGCTTCCAAAGTATTAAAGTGGTTTTGGGAGCAAAAGGTAAAGCACACAAACAATGTCAGCAATAATAGGAACTCAAACCACTGCAGCGTTCTGAGCACATCATTATTCACTGCAGCTTTACAGCCATAACCCTATAAATAATGTAGGTCTCTCCGCTTCCCTGTGACCTGATTTTACAATGATCCCTTTATGAGGATCACTCGACCCACCCATCCAAATGATCCAACCATGGAGAGCACCTCCTGTCCTGCTGCAGCTGCCAGCAGATGGTAGCATCAACAAGGTTTCTGCTTGGAATGTTCCACACTCTAACTTCTCCAGGGGTTGACTCCGCTTTGACAGACACAATGACGCAGCTTTCTCTGCTTTTGGCTTGGAAATTGTCTGTATATTTAGCACCGTGTTTAAAATTAGAGGTCAGCGCATGGGGAATAAATTAAGCTGGCAGTTTAAACAGATATCTGCCGAGTCACGCAAATTGGATTCAGCACACATATGTCCATAAATACTGTGCGGATGTGAAGTAGAAGTTTTTAATTTGCTGCATGTTCAACCTTTACATTTCTGAGGACAGAACAGAACAGATCCCCTTTCGTGGAAATTCTACATCCATGAAATGTGTTACAAAGGTTACTTTATGTCACATGACTTAATAGTGGAGAGATGTGAACAAACTGCTGTACTGATTTGTTATAACTACTTGCAGTGATACAAACTGGTTGTAGACAGTTTAGACTCTTTCCACTCTAAACAAGCGAAAAGGAGCAAACTTGCCACAACAAAAAATCAATGCAAAAACACTGTTAGGACAGCAGCACCTGTGTATAATGTGCATGCGGATGCAAACAGAATTAGTTAATAAGTGTTGTAATGTTTGTTTTTAGTATTTCTTCTTTTTTCATTTTCAGAATTTGTGTTGTGGTAAATGAATATCAGAACATAAGCCATTATTTTCTTTGCAGACTGGCTTGGTAGTGGAACATGTGTTCACCATGTGTTTAGCATCTGTGTACCTTGGTGATCATTGGTATTTTATCATGTAGTCACTTTGGTTTGTAGCCCGTCTGATAGTGGCATTATATCCTGTTTAACGTTTATTTAATATTGCAATTTATTAGCAATGAAATCCCATCAAATTACCCAAAAACAAAACCTTGTGTTCAGTGTTTGTGCACTTATTACACAACTTAAGCTCACTAAATGTTATCTGAAAGACCATAAAAACTCAAAACACTAAAAACATTCCTCTTTTTGTGACTTTTGGTCCCCAAAACTAAAGATGGCCTGATGACTGACAATGAGCCACACGTGGCACGCCAGCACATTCAGGACTGACATTCTGCAGAATCCGAAAATGCTAAAACAAGATTAGGTCAGTGAGAAACCAAAGTCATGCTGATTTCCCAGGATTTTAGCAATTGTGGGAGAAATAATTTCTAATAAATAGCAAAGTATAAGACGAAAGAATGCATATTGTATAAAACACTACAATAGAGCCACCAAACAAGTAAGCAATGTTATCAGCTCTGAAACTGGTGTTCAATTTCATTTAAACAATGAAAATTACAAAGTAGTTTTACAATAAGTGCATTCAAACTGCCATTTGTGCTCCATGTGTGCCAGGCTTCAACAGGGGCAGGTTGGTAAGCTTTCAGCTTTAGTAGATTAAATGTGTAAATCTGTGCTGATCAACTGGTTACTGTAATTCCAAGGACATCAGAAAGTATGAGGAAAACACCGATCCTGGGATAACACTAAATAAACGTCACAGTTACTTAAACAGGTACAGCATTTACCAGTGCAGTTATAAATATTACCACATAGTGGAGACCAGCATATTTGCATTTTGTGATGTCCATAGACTTCACTGGTGGTGTGACTCGGTGGGTGCTGTGTCATATAGTGGTGTGTGCAAGAAGTCAGAGTTATCTTGCACATTGCTTTTAAGTTATAAATTATTTATCTAAATTATAATGTGTAATTGTTCTAACCACCTGTTAAGCAAAAATGAGTTCTCTGTTGTTTGCAGAAGTGCTTTCTATGCTACAAGACACAACAGAAACTCAGATATTTCCAGATACCAATGACAACATACAAGAGTAACTTTTGCTAAAACCAAAAAAACAAAAAGAGTTGTTTGGGGTAGAATGTCGTTATGCAAATACTATGAGTCTCTGAAGGTTGACTTGTCCTCCCCACCCCATTTACAGATATAGTAAGTATGTCAAAAATGCCAAACATGTATTTTAGCACCTGCAAAAGTCAGAAATGAGCCAACATGCATGCCAAAAACTGTTTACAACAAGTCTGAATCCAGCTCTACAATTTTCTTGTCATTTACACCGCAAGTGATGCACAAGTACCTTGGACTCAGGCTGCAAGTATTTGTGGCTAGCCTGCAGCAAATTCCTTAACTGTCACATTACATGGGTTATAGAGGGTGTGGTCATTCTCTGCTCTGGAGCAGTTTAGCTTAACACATCCACCAACTAATGTGTGCTGGTTTCATTCTTGTTGGGTCTGAAAGGGACAAGACAATAGGGACAATATGAGGGTGTGAACGAGGGGGGTGAAGACGGTCACATTGCATGGCAGCGTGCACTGCTGTAAGAGCGTGTGCATCTCCGTCTGCATGTTGCATGTGTATTCATGTTCTTCTCTTTGTACAGTGCGGTTGCTGGTTGGTAACCACCTCTCCTTCGGGCTAAATTGGAGTCAGCTAAACCTGGAAGAGCTAATGCGACATGACAGTTAGCCTTGTTTGCCCAACTGTCTCTGCATACAGTCCAAGCATCCCTATCAACTAAAATCAAAGCATCTCTCAAGGCAAGCGCACAGGACAAGTCACCTGCAAGCTGAGTCAACCCTGGTTTGTTTTGTCTCACTCTCAGGGAAATAAAACACAGTGGCTCTTGTGACACATTTGTCACTAATGCCGTAGTGAATTTGCATCAGGTGCAAATCAGCCCCACTCTGATTAGAATCACTTGTTTAAATGTCATTTAGGCAATTTTATTGTTGAATTAGGAACAAAATGGCTCATGGTAGAACAAAAACACTCAACATTTCTCTCATTCGTATTCTCACTCTCCTTCTCTCTGCCTGTGAAATGTTATCTTGTTTTTTGCTTTTTCTCTCTCCTTTTGCAACCAGTGGCGTCTCGTGCAAGGAATATAGCGCTGTATGACAGAGCAGCAATAGATTTAGGGCATGAGAGCTGCAGGATGGCTACCGGTCGCAGCAGGGCTCATCTTTCTTCTCATCTGCAGCGCACCAGTCCTGTATCGTATGACCCTACAATACCTTAATATCCTCAATCTCGGTCTCTCTTTCTTTCTCCGTCGCTCTTTTTCATTTTCTGTCTTTATCATCTTGTCAGGAAAACACACATCTGACGGCGCAGCAGTGAGGGCCGGGCCTTTGTCACAGGCAGCCTGTTTGTTCTTGTTCTGCTATGTTTTACAGTATATGCTCATATAAGCCAGCAGCCCATGAGCAGCTGCTTCCACATACGAGCACACACAAACACACATGCATGTTAGCACGCAGATATTACATCTGTCTCAAGATGCTCATATACTGAATGCACAAAAACAAAAGTCTCTTCCTTAGGTATTTTTGCAGTCTAATGCTGTGTGTGCGAAGGCAAGGCGTCACCATTTCCTTGCCCCTGGTGCCTGTCTGGGCTGACAAGGGCAACAGATGGGGACTGAAGAGGAGGTGGGGAGGACAGACAGAGACGGGGAGTAAGGACAGGGGAACTGAGAGACAAAATGAGAGGCGAAAAGGGAAATGAAAGAAGTGAGAGTGAGGCAAGGCAGGGAGGGAAAAGCTGAAAGGGAGGAATGAAGAATGAGTAAAAGGGAGTGGAGAGAAGCACTGAGGAAGACTAAGATTAAGGTGGAAAGAGTGTAAATAAGACCAAGAGGGTGGATAAGAGATGTGAAAGTATGTGTTGGCAGCATTTGTGTGTGCATGCACATGCAGAGGAATTCTGGAAAATACCAGCGTTCTTTGTCACTTCCTTCACTGATGTGTCTCATCACAGTTCATTTGGCTGTCTTTCTCCTCTGCCCCTCATTCTTTCATTGCCCTCATTCTCCTTCCAGGTTCCTTTCTCTTCTCTTGGGACTCCCTAAAAACATAGTATTTCACCCGAGGCCACGGCTTACATCCTGCATCACACAAAGTGCTGTGTGTCTGACGCGCTTTCTCGTCACCTCACATTGGGTCGCCTTGTCTCTTGTAACTTCAGACAGACATGATTTGTTTTTCTGTAATTGTGCAATCGTTTGTGCTGTTTCAACAATGACTTGTTAGTTTAACCCGAACCATGAACTTTTCCTCACCAGCTTTGTTGCCTAAACCTAACCAAACTATGACTGAAAACTTTTAAAAAGTTTTTTAAATCCCTGAAAATATATTCACTAAATTAAAAAAATGTTTAAAAAAAAAATAGAACTAACGCTTTGCAGTTGTATGCCAGTCAAGTTGCAGTTTACATCCATGTCTGTCCAGACTCATATATGTAGTGACTGAGAGCTTAATCGCATGGTGCAATAACAATCACCTGAAGCTCAATATCAGCAAAAGCAATGGGTTTGTGGTCGACTAAACTGCTTCAACTATGGATGTTGCTGCAAAGAAGATCTCTTCAATCAGCACAGTTTCAAGGTGGACACCCAAGATTAGCGTCACCAAATTTGAAGAAATTCCCTCAAGGTGTTCTTGAAATATTGCATTCACAAGAATGGGAAGGATAGACGGACAGAAGAATAATGCCTCTGGCCACGCCTGGCCGGTGCAGAGGCATAAAAAGTCAAAATTACATGATCAATCAGGGGACACGATCCCCCAAATGACAATCCAAAAGAAGAACCATTCAGCTAACAGAACTGACTACTTTACCACAGATTGTCCATCTTTATACTATTCCACTTGACTTTCTAAGGGATTTCCATCGGAAAATCCCTCATATAATCACCCAAATTGTGTCGTGGGTCCCCTTGTCTCTCAAGCTACAGCCATTTGAATGTAAGAAAGTAACATGGCCTCAAGATCACTGTTCTTAATCTGCATTCTTGTGGATTTTGCCTTTAAATGTGAACTATTACTGTACTTGGGAATTAAGCAGTCTGTATCTGAGACTTGCATAAAGTAAAATTTGATAACTTTTTACAGCTTTAAACATTTTTTTTTTTTTGTCCATAAAGGAAATCAGTGACACCGAATAGACACTGACTTAAGAGCACTTGAGCTTGAAGGCTTAAAAATAAAAATAAAAAGAAACAGAGTTCATGAGTTTCTTTGATCAGGATTCAGACTGCAGAAAATTAACCTTTATATATAATATAATATAATAAATATAATAATAATAATAATAAATATAACCTTTTCAGACTTCACATTCAGCCATAACTTGGATGTTAAGAATATCTGATTCAATTCAAATGTTGTATTAGAGAATTACAAACCACCCATTATGGTTTAATAAGAGAGAAACGACCCATAGACTGATATTTATGGATATAATAAAACAAGAATAAAAGAGACGGCACTGTAGTCCGATTGGAACCTCATGTTGAAGCTAGTGAATAACTGACTATTTATAGAAGCAGGAAGCGATATTCTGATGAGTCACTGTTATTTCCTGAAGAACCAACTGCAGGTCCAGTGCAGCTCGCAGTTGTAATTGCCCACATTACTGTACCCAAGCAGACAACTTAGAGTCAAAATAAATACACAAAAAAAAATTCATCATGAATAGAATTACAGTTATGTTTTCATACATTAAGTTATCAAGGATGCTCGAGTCAATTATTCCATTCAGATGAGTCATTATTAGTGCTGGGAGCTTCTAGTTTCATGTGGCTTCAGTAAACCCTGATCTGGACCTCAAAATGTATCAAGTTGATGAGTACTGGGTGTTGCACGTCTTTCATGTTGCACTCAATTACCCACATGATATGTGGGCATCGAGTGGAAGAGAAGCAGTGCTTATCCTCTCAAGATATTAAGCTGTAGGCTAAAAGCTGAAACATGTTCAATCAAGAGGGGTTTTACTTGCTTACACACTTTTACCCCGCAGATTTTCCAAGTGGTATTATTGTCGCCACCGCGAGACAACTGATTCACTTTTCTGTTTTCCTCAGAGTAGGAACTACCAACAGGACAAAAGTGTGAGTTTATTCATTCATGTCACAGTGACCATAGATGCCTGAGCAATGGGGCAAGCGGAGCAGCTGCACCCCCCCACTATTAGACTTGGGGGAGCACACGTGTCCTCGAGCACACCCACTTTTTGATCATGATACAACTTTGCTATTTTCAAACATCTGAGCTAGTTTGACTCAAACTTGGGTTTGGTCGTTTCATACAGCTATGAATGATTACTTTTCCCGCGCTCAATCGCTTACGGCTGGAAAACTACGTAAGTTGCACTTTGCTACGTTTTGAACATCTGTCTGGTTGATTTTCAGTCACTGTGGCGCGCTGGTACAAGATAAGACCGATGTCAATCACTCTGACTCAGATGGTGCAGGCTAAAAATAAAACATGATGCTGAATCACAGGAACAATAGATTGGATAACTTGTTGGATGTCAAAGCAGTCAAGTCTGTCAGCTACGTAGTGCATTGTTTCCATGGCAAAATCTTTCGAAGCTGTCTGTCAGTCTCTTCCTCGTTGGGAGATTCAGATAAAATGATATGTTTGATATTATCGGAAGATAGATGCACTCTTTCCAACACCAGACAGAAAGGAGCGAACTAGATAGCTACTTTAGTAACAACCGGAAACCTCAAATACTCTCACACACACAAGACAGACAGTGACAACTTAGTGCTATGAGTCAGTGTTTAATTTGACATTTGACTTGACTTTGACTTTTTTTTTTTGTTGAAGCAGTTCATCTCTCATTCCCACTAAAGTAGCACAGCTAACCAACGGAGGCTGGTAGCGAGTTGAGGAGATAAAATCCAAAATGTAAAGTGTGTATGGAAATACAGTTTATCTTCATGGATTATATTGATGCCGATTTGACTGCTGACATGTGAGGCCCTTTATATTGTGTTTCTGGAATAATGTGTTCTTACAGACCCGTAGGGAATTTTTCTTAAAGGAATTTGGCGTAATAGTACATCTAAAATACAGTATGGTCTCTCACCACAACTGAAACACTAGGTCACTTCTTAAGTATGAAAAGGTTTCTGATGTTGATTCCTGTTAGTTATTGGTTTGATTAATGCGTGTATTGATCATGGTGCCCAATCAGTGACAAGGTTAATTATCATCCAGGCTAATAACTTCACTCAATCCCTCAAAAGTGCAGGATAACATTTAAATTCAGACACAGACTCCATCATGCGCACATATGTAAGGATGCATTATATATAAGTTAAATATGAGGTGAAATCAGGTCACAAACACAATAAAAATTTGGTTTTGATTTGAAATATGGCCAGATTACCTATAGCTAAAGCTAGTTACCTAGCTTTCGTCAAACTATGAAATCTTACGTCCACTCTGAGACATTTTATCTGTCTCACTGCTAAAAATATAGAACACAATAAAAACTAATATTTTATGATACAGTGCAATATAAATTGAGCATAGTGAATCACAGCTTTATTTGTCATGATTGAAGACTATTGCAGGAAATGCCACTTTCAGGTGTTAACTAAATGAAAAATTCCCTGCCGTACTTCCTGCCTGTCATCTTGCACCCCCACTTTTAACTATAGCTAGGCGCCCGTGATAGTGACATGAGCGGAATGAAGACGAGAAATGTTAAAAGGCAAAATGCAAAGCAAAACCAAACTTCAGCAGCAAGTCTTGACAAAGTCCGCAGGCAGCCAGGAAGAGTATCCACAGGATAACTAGCACTGAGTGTACAGTCTGATTGATACATAAAGGAATCTGTGGACCCCCAGAGGCCCCAAGCAGTCTCTTCGGAATTCTCCGGCATATGGGCTGCAGTTTGTCAACAAGTATGTACGAGAGCTGGTATCAGCAGCCACTGAGTCAAGTGGAATATACAGGTTTAGCTCTAAACTGTCTCAGCAACACATACTGTAGCTGCTATAAGCCCCGAGGAGGAAACAGTGATCTATCAATTGATCAACACCTGTACCATAAAAGCTGAGTAGGTTGGAGAAGCTGAAAGCTTTTGCAAATATCAGACTTTAGAGTGCAAGTAATGGCTATTTCCTGGAGGCGGTGCATGTCAGTGTAGATCTGGTACGTATTAAACTCACAAAAGTATCAGTAGAAGGGAATTGTTCATTTATTTTTGGCCAGCACTGCTGGTACGCCGTGAAATGCCTCGACTGGCTTGCTCTTCTACTCGGAATGATCACGGTTGCGGAAAAGACATTTCTCAGCACAGAGGGCACTTGTCACTCAGCTGCTGACGGTAAACTGACTCATAAGATTCAGAAGCACTTGTGTGGAGGAAGTTTAAGTGTAACAAACACTTAAATAGGACACCTGTGGTGGCTTAATCAGCTTACTGTAATGCAAAGTCAGACAGGTTAATGTGGCAGGAAACCATTATGGGGTTCACCTCACTGAAGCTTAGTCTCATACTGTAATACTGTCTGATTGTTTGCAAAGAACATCACAGAACTTTGCAGAGACAATGCAGTGTGCAACCTGCTGCCTGCTGTGCGCGCATGTGTGTGTGTGCGTGTGTGTGTGTGTGTGTGTGTGTCCTGAAGGCACAACAAGTTTATGTTATGTATTGAAACACCAACTAGTAGAGGAGGAACACATGAAAAAATTCTGCCAAAGCATCAAGACAATAACACTGTATCTATCTGGAATACCATACAAAGTCAAACGTTTTCCATGATCACCCCTGTAAGCATTATGTCATTTGTCAGAGTAAAAACTGCTGCTCAGCCACCAGCTATTCCCCTTGTGTGTCATTCGCTCTGTCTGGGTGCATGTCTGGGCATGTCGCAAAAAGGCCTGACCCACCCAAGTCTGGGTCTGACTGCCTACATGACTGCCTTCCGCAAGGGTGTGAAGGGGCAGAGAGGGGTTTGGGCTAATGGAGGGACTGGGAGACGGGCGGCAGGAGGGGAGGGGGAGGCATCTCGGGAGGAAGGGAAAATGTGGGTCAACACAGTCAAAGCCCTATCACATGCTCCAGTCAGCTGGAATCTCGCCTCTAGCCCCAACCAGAAAGTTATGTAAGAGGTTATTGATCTGTGAGAGTGCCCGTCGAAAAAAACGGAGAGCTGGTTGGGGCTGAGGCATCACGCTGGACTGTCTGCTGCAATGCTTTTCACATGGTGTCACCGCATGGAAAGCAGACACGCCAGATTATTGCTGGAGGTGCAAACAGACTGGCAGAAACTGCTCCAATGAGTATGAGATAAGGTAAAATAAAAGATTTGGATGATGTTAATGTGGTGCGAAAAAGCAAGCCCTGGCACTTTGATACTGAGAAAGAAGAGAAAGTGCCTGAGAGTGGCCTGTCAGCTCTAATAGCTACTGTCAGTAACACGTCTTCTCTCAAAGTCTCCCTATCAGAGTGATGTCATCATTTTCAGCGGCCACGGCTCTGCCAGCCCGTCTCCATCTATTAGCTTCAACTGGCCTTGCCTTTTTTTTTTTTCAATAAAGAGAGAGGTCCATTTCAGACACTATCATCATTAGTAGTTCCACGCATCAGACAAATAAGGATGTTTGGAAAGAATGGAGGTTGGATCAGACTGTCTGAGGATAATGTGTTCCGTTTCCACGAGCAAGGCTAATCATATCAGTAAGTAGGCCTTGGCCCTGCATGTGGCAACCAAGATAAACCTGTTCTCTGGGAATTCGGGCACGACTGTACATTGCCGTGGCCTCCTCGTCCTCACATGCAAAGACATCAGAGTTCCCCATCTGCTGTGGATCATAGTGGGTAATGAGTAGGAGTATGATATAACAGAGGCGCACAGACCAAAGTAACCTTTTACCCATAAATAAATCTGCTACACCTGCAGTTCAAAGGTCAGTGTCAACTGTGACTTTACATAAAAAAGTCCTCTCTCTCCAGTTAATCTTTGCTACAGTTACATGAAAGAGCATGGTTGACATCACAGCCACAACAAGCTTAAGAAACAGCTGGATGTGGATCACGTGGATCAATGAGGAAACAGCTGATTCCCTTTTCTCTTGAGCTGTGAAGAAAGTCGGGATTCTCTTAAAGGGTTCAGGGTTCAGGTGAGAACATTTCCTCGAACAAACAAACTCAGCGTGGTGAGGTGACGCAAACAAAGGGCAGCGGTTACAGTTCACTGACTGCAGAACAGGACAAGGACAGAACAGAAAGCACAGCATGAAAAAGAGAGCACTTTGGACAAATGTCTAATCTACTGGGAGCAGAAATATTCCTTTATCTACAATTGTCTTTATTATTATGCAAACTGCCCCTAAATTCACCTTGCAGCATGAATAGAAAAGAGACACCGGTATGCAGGGCTGTCAGATTGACATAACATTATTGTGCCCAAATGAATTCACCATAACGATATTATCAGGATATCTACAGAAAAATTTAAAACAATTATCTTAAATTCATCTTTTACTTACCAGATGACCTGATAAACAAGAGATCCACAAGGGCGTTGGATTATTTACATCAGGGGTTCTCAACCTTTTGTAACTCCAGATACGTTCAAACAAACACTCTGCTATGACCAATATTTTATTCAACCTGGTTTTCCCACATTGAAAAGTTTTTAAAACACTGAAAAGGGGCTGGAAGCACATCTACTGTGTTTCCCTCATTGAAAAATTCTGGTTCTATGAATCTCAGGCCTCTGGCCCCGCCCACCACCGCTGTTTGCGCAAGGTTGACTGGTGAAAGATCAGTTGGCGTACAATAATATCTGCTACAATGTTACAGTGTGTTCACATCTTGACAGCCAACCAAGTTTGCCTGGGAACTGGCTCTTTGTCAGTCGTATTTGCTAATTAGACAGCGATTGGCTTTCTTATTT
>JBBPCS010000023.1:2171241-2183195 GCA_037974645.1 Hollardia meadi
TGTGTGTGTGTGTGTGTGTGTGTGTGTGTGTGTGTGTGTGTGTGTGTGTGTGTGTGTGTGTGTGTGTGTGATTGGGGTGAAATATGGTGGGAGGGATGTCTCACATTTGCAAAGAAAGAAATGGGTCTAAATTTGACACTTCTGACCCCTTTTAGCGTCCACTTTCACTGCTGGGTCAAATTGACCCGAACAGGGTCAGAAGGGGGGGGGTTATTTTTTTTTTATTTTAAATGTTGATGACACTAAATAAGGCCAGCAGAAGAAGTTTCATACTGAAAAAATACTTTTAATTTTTTTCCTAGATTTTCAAACTTTTAAACGGGTCAGTTTGACCCGCAACATAACAGGAGGGTTAATAGTTTATTTTCTGCTATAATGGAGCTCAGGTAGAAAACTGCACTTGGATACGTGTGAGTGTTGCTGTTATTGAACTAATTACTCCTGTGCTGTAAGGTTGCTGTAATAAAGCGAACATTAGCTGTTATGCCAAGCTTGTGGCTTCCAAGGGAATATGTTAGATTAAGATGATACCAAAAAAGACGAGGATTGAGTAACGCTGCTTGTGAAATATATGCTATATCCTGCCCATATAGAACAACCCTATAGAATTAACCCTACATTTACATACACCATGCAATCTGGCTCAAATCTTTGTTTGGTGGTTTCTCGATGTTGGCTTTTTGCCGTCTCGTGTTGCAGGAGAAATGTTAAGCTTATATTAGCACTTATTCCCGTGACACTGAAACCGTACAAATGTATGACTGGATGCATTTTCTGCAAAAGATTGTGGATATGAAATGGCATTCTTGGAATTATTCATGGGGCTTCGCATTCTTTCATGTTGGCCAAGTCATTCCATCGTACGGCCCTCTGAGATATGTTGTTACTGGCAAGCATTCATAGATTGAATCTGTTCTCTATCCATTTTCTTAATCATCGACAGTACTATTCCAACCAAACCCACACACACCTTCAAACAAGTTACACTGGAAACAAATGAGGGTGTTTCCCATCCCCCAGGGGGAGCGCTCTCTGTTTAAAGTCACATCACTTTCTGTATGAGGGTATGTTGATACTTGGCTGCTTTGCAAAATGTCAGTGGGTCGTAATTTATTTGTAAAAGTCTCACAGTGACTTTGCATTTTCAAACACTTGAGTTAAAGTGTTACATTTAAACCTCATCTCAGTTTGCTCTCATCCTAACCCGCCAACCAAGTTAACCCCCGTCACCACTAAACACCCTTTTGGCCTTGTTTTTTGGTTGTTTCAGAGGTTTACCTTCACTGTTGGAGCTCAACAGATACTTAGTCCATCTGTCTCCCAAACAGTCACTGTGCTGCCTCAGGAAAAGCTCGAAACACCTGAAATACAAACATTTATGAACAGGATGTTTCTTTGTGCATGTTAACCTAAGAGTAATGACTCAGTATGGGGACAGTAGGCTTTGTTCTCCATGACGTAGGTTATCGTTTGTGCACAGCTTGGATATGTGCTTGAATCACTAATACACACATGCACTGTGTGCGTCTTGTGTGTTTCTGCATTTGTGCGCACACATTTAGAAGCCTGTTGCTTAGGCTGGCTGTAATTGTCCTGGGAATCGTCAGTTCTGTGCAATAAATCACTCCTCTGGTACACTGTGTTCTCCACACTGGGATGGCCTCCGTGTGCACGCTCGACATATCGTGAGCAGAGAAAGAGCATAGCTAAGGAATAACAGGGGTTGAAAATTGCATTCAGAGGGGAAAAAGCTGCAGCTCTTTGTCACAACAAGCTTTTTTAATTCGCCAGAGGCACAACTTTTTTTATGCCATGTGGAAAAACCAACCAATGGATGTAGTTGGTGTATAATGAGAATGGAAATTAATTTCACATAGTCCTCTTTTGTTTTGCACCTTATGCTGCTTATTCTTGTTTTCCCCCTTCAGCCTCACATGTCTGACAGTATAGGGGACAGGTTTTACTGACTCACTGACTAGACTCTCATCATCTTGCCCTCTAGAGTGTCAAATTTCTAACCAGTGCTACAACTTCCTTTTTCTGATAGCTTGAGCTAGCGAGCAATTCGATTCTAAATATTAAGTGCTTATTTCGTTGCACATCATGTTTTCAGCAGGAGTTTGTGCTCTTTGGCCAGAGGAAAGCTTTTTTCTTTCATCCTGTGTCACATAGGGGTTATAACATGGTCACCCGTTGTAGTATCAGTGCTAAGCTCTGACCTTGTTAGTGTTTGCTGCTCTTATTCCTTTTATCTCTGTAAAAATAGTAAATATTTTTCAGTCAAACACCAGAAGAAACTGATCTCCTCACTGGTAACAAGGCCAAGGGAGCCCTCAGGTGCCTCTTTACAAACGTACTCACAAAGGAGACGCCTTTGACCTGATCTCATCTCCAACAATACCTACTGGATCCCACTGGATTCATCACAAGATCAAGGCCCATAAGCCCATTCAGAATTCACGTCTCAGTGGAGGAGGATCATTCGGTCAACTGAGAAGGGTGTGTGTTTTGTGTGTTTTGTGTGTTTGTGCGTGTCTGCCTTCCAGGGCTCTCCACTGTTGCTCAGAGCAGTGTTGGGTTCATTGAGTTTCCAGGGGTTGCTGGGTTCACGGTGCTGCTGAGAGCTAGTTTGTCCAAAGTCCTGTCCTTGAACTGTGAAAGGAAATGCTGCTAGGGAAAGCCTTTTCAGACTAACTGCAATAGTTGAAGTGAGGCCAGCTGAATGGAAGCCAGGCAAGACAAATCCGGGGCTACTCGTAAGTATTACGCAGTGGCCAGCTGAGAGCGAATGTTAAACCCTTCAAATGAAGGGTTTTCTTGTCACTTTAAATTACTAACACTTGATTGGGCTTTATTGGGCTTGATTGGGCTTTATTAAGGGCTTCATCCTTCCACCAAAATTTCTAAAACTGGCATTCACTGGGATGAAAACTTGTGGGTGTGTTTTCTCAAGGTAAAATAACAAAATACTTAACACGCTGGTGAAGTAGTGTCACACCCAAGGAAGTGAAAGTGTCTAAACTGCAGGGAAAACTGAATAGCCCCACAGGACAAGAGCTGTTTTCTATCAGGCGTTCTGAGCTGTAACCAGAGGCCAAGCTATCTCGCTAGCATAGACTTCTGTATTCAATTATAGCAAAAGCAGAAGGAATGCTAAAACGGCACGCTGGCATATCTGATTCAGGCTTGCTCCGTGCACGCGCAACTTGTTGTTTTATGCATGCATATTTAAACTCAATGTAAACTGCAGTCTTCACAAATAAGGGCAAAAGAATGGTACAAAGTTTTCCTCACTGGTATCTTTGTCTCTACCTCCTCACCTCTCTCCCACGACAAGTTCCCTTTAACGCCAGCCCAGAAAGAAGTGTGTGTGTGTGTTTGTGTGCCAAGCAGCAACCATCATGGCCAAAAGCTGTGGAAGCTCCCTAAGATGGAGCACAAGTAACGGTTGCTAGATGCTGGCTCCAAAAAAATCTCTAACTGCATTACCAAATGAAAATCCTTAAAAATGACAAATATTCCTTCTCTCTCATTAAAAATTCTACAATACATGAATATGAGGGTCGAGCGAGTATTCGGTTAAAATTAGAGTCCGGTACAGACAATATACTTTATGTAAGTATCATCTGAGTAAAATGTATCGATATCTGTACCTGTGATGAAGGAAAATCCTCATTGGATAGCTGACAGAAGTTTATTAATTCAAGTTTATAGAAAAACGTGTTCTGTATATACTGTATGTCTGTTACTCCAGTGATTAAAAGCATGGACCTAAAGCTCAGTTCTGGGCCTGTTCTGTAAATAATGGTAATGGTGTTCTTCCTCATTCCTAATGAATATGCAATGATTTTTCATTTCACAAGTTTCACTGCTGGACACAAGTCCATTCTCAGTGTTTGTGCACTGGAGGCTTCAAGTTTCCAGCATCACTCTTGTTTATGCTGAATATTGGACCAGGATTGGCTTCCAAACTATTTGTGATGTCACAAATCATGCTCATAGGCCCGCCTCTTATAATCTGATTTTCACTGAGCACAGAGATAATTGACACTTTCTGCAATGAATGTGAAAACAGCCTTATAGGGTCAGACTCTGCACACACATCAATCTACACAGTGAAGCTCAAACATTCAACAAGAACAACACATTTCTGACTGGAGGGGGACTTTAACTTGCTAATTTTTTTTTTTGCCTTGGTGGTGGTTTTGAAAATTACTTTTTCATCAAGGAGGTATTAGGACTTCGATATGTATGATTAGGGTCTGCTTCAGGTGTCTCATCCCATTAGCCTTAGTTACCAACACGGCAGCAAGCAGCAAAAGTTGAAATGAAATTGATGAAAGTTCACTTCAACGGCTTATATCCACTTAGGTTATGGTATGTGCACATTGCGTAAAGGATGCTCGTTGGCTGACCTACAGCAGTTCTTCACTGGCAAGCTTTATGTCCTCATGTACCAGCTAAAGCTGCCAGCTGAAGAACTGTTGTGGTCGGCCCTTTCCTGCACTGAAGACACACATCCATCCCCCAGAGTGACATGAGGATGATGACCGAATGACATCCAGCTTCTGACCGTCATGTAAAATAATAAGCTCAGCTGCATGAAAACCCTGTTACTTGTGTGGCATGTTCATGTGTTGAGATTCATACCATGACACCTGCTGTATCATGTAACAAAAGCATTGCATCATTGGACTGCAGACTCATCTCTGTCATTTTGGGTTACTTTTCGTGATAGCAGTGCAGTTTAGTGTCTGTTTTTAATGAAATGTAATGTTTTTGACAGTGTTGGCACAGTTGTTAGTTTCACGTGGTTTGCGTCATCCTAGAAACACATTTAAGTCGAGCATCAGCAGTCACATTTGATTCTTATTTTTTGTCGCTCCCATTTCAGGCTTGAAACACTCCTCGTTAAAGTTTAAAGGAAAAACAAACTGATCAAAAGTTTTCAGTGAAATTTGCTCTCCGGATGAAGAGGCTGTCCACTAATGCTGGAGCTCAATAGGCGAGTAATCACAGTCGAAGATAATAAAGTTGAATCATTCTGAAAAATATTGGCAAAGTGGTTTCATTTGATGTCTATATTTATATAATTGATACTAATACATTTTTAGAAAAATCCTAATTAGTGGTGACAGTGTATCGCCGTGCTCTTTTGTAATATGTGTATTTGTGTGCTTAATGAATCGTAAGAAAAACACAATACCTAAATAAAAGAAAAATACACTGACAGACAGCTGAAGTCTGCTGTCATCAACACGCTTCTGCTTTTACTCCTCTGTGTCATAAAAAACATAAACCATTTCTCTCCTGTAACAACCCCGAGTGTCATGCAGGAGAGCACACACATAAACAGGCAGGCAGACATCTTGCCTGTGACCCTCAGCGGTCGTAAAATTGAACTTCAAGAGAGGGTGCGATGCCCAGAGCAGGATATGAGTGCAAATGTTTCCCTTTAAAAGCTGCCGGCCAGAGTCGAACAGAGGGAAGGAATGTGGCCTTAACAAAACCAGATGCCCCGGATTACTCTCCCTTGCACACATGCTCTCTGTTGCCTTCTCTCACTCCTCAAGCTCGTACCTAACATCGCAGATGGAAGCAAGAACTCGGCAGCCTCCTTCCTCGACTCCCTTTAACGTGGTGTGGCTCCTAGCTTCCTGTCTGTGTCCCAATCTCCTTATCGTCTTGTCTGCTCCTCTTTACAGCTCTGCCATTTACGCTTGGCAGACCTGTTCCTCATCCCCCATCCACCCCCACAATCCTCCATCACTCCAGTGACACACATACACACACACACACACACACACACACACACACACACACACACACACGGGAAACACCATACGGGGATTATTCCACTCACTCTCCTGTACATCCTCTTCAGGTAGCACTGCCAGTACCTGCATTAATGCACCACACCAGTGCATATCAGGGTCACGCCTTGACCTTGTCTGTTGTGTAGGTTAGTTTCAGGTCAGTGACTCGTCTGCCTGATCCGTTTCCAGGGAATCGGAATCGGCCCGTGAGTGCATTAAGCGATTGTGAAAGGAGGGATGCATGAGAAGCACCTGCAGTAAGATGAATCTACCTGACCCAACAGGATGGAGCCATCCTGCCTTCTTAGTAGTATTTTAATTCACGTGCACGCATGCATCTCTCTCTTCCTCCTTATATTTCCCATCCAGATGTGTCACACCCATGCCACTAGACCTAGGTGGCCTTTGGCAGGGCCTGGGTCAGCTGCTGTGCCAGCTGTGCAAGGCGTGGAGGCGGCACAGAAAGAGGTAAACAGACTGCTGCTGAAAACGGAGTTTCATCAAAGGTCATTTAAAATCAGAAGCTTTTAAAAATTGAATCAAGGCTGTATAATTGGTACTATAGGCATACACTATAAAAAAAAGGGAGCACATATTAACCATTAACTAGTTGCTTATTAGGATGTAGATTACACAACTAAGGCCTACAGTGAGGAGAGCATAATAAGAAAGTAATTAGGCAGTTATTTAGGGAAAACACTTGTAGAATAAAGCATTAATAAATGCTTAATAATGACTAATAAAGAGCCAATATGATACTAATATGCATACTAATAAGCCAATAATTAATGGTTAATATATGTTCCCTAATCTGAAGTGTTACCGAAATGTGTTAAATTACAAAAACTGTGTATATTCATTTTCAGCTTATAATAGCCTATTTTCATCAATAAAAACAACTGCGATCCACCAACAGTCTCCTGCTCTGTAATTACATAAACAGAATACATGTGGAAAACAACATGAGCACAAAGGCTAAATCTGAATACCGTCTCGGCACTTTGTTTATTGACATGTACCACTCATCTTGCGTTCGACTGGCGGTTCAGACTCACAGGTTGGCAGCTGAACTACAGCACTTTGGTGTTCCAGGCTCCAGGCTTATGGAATTAGCAAACACGCTTCCTGTTTGGAGACATACATTATACTGCCAGAGGGAACATAAACAATAATCTTCTTAAGGTGTGAGCTGCTCTGTGAGCAGTAATAGCAAGCCTTTACTCAGGCAAATTACTGTATGTGAAAATGAGATAGTGGCTACTTGGTATTGTAGTGCAGCTTTCTAATCCTGCACAGGTACAAACACTGTGTTCTCAATTCACTTAACCAACAGAAAATAGCCTCTTTACAGAGCGCACTCTGACCCAGAAAAGCACAGGTGAAATAGATCACATTAACAATGGCTCCGTCAGGTGTCACAGTGAGCTATATCACTATTCATAGCATTATAGAGCCCCGGCCAGGACCTCCATGGAAAGCAGCCATAATTCATGTTGTTGATGGCACATTTGCTTGGCATGTTAAAATGTCTGCAGTTCAAATTGTCCTTTGCCCTTAAACTAAAGTTACCAATAGCAAACTTTTGCAGTCTTTTAATCAACATCAGGCCGGCATCTGCAGAGGGTTAGTTAGCGCACGCTCAGATCAGCAGGCTATAATCTGTCTTAGCTGTTGAAGGGCTGCTTGAACTCAGTGAGAGATAAGAAAGGCAGAGAGAGGCTGAGGAAAAAAGTAGACTATCATTTTTTCATGTCTGTGGAGACAGAAATAAATCATTTTAAAAAGAAATGAGGCCAGCTGAAGGACAATCAATCTTTAGTTCTCGCAGTTTAATGTTTTCTTATCTAATTTTTTAATAGATTGTCTATATATCAACATCTATATGTCTCTCTCTCTCTCTCTCTCTCTCTTTGTGTGTTTTAGACTTAAGTATTCTCTGATGCTGTCAAGCCCTTGTTCACCTCCTAAGTCAAGGCAGGAAGAAGCTCCAGAGCCAGGTCTGAAGCGGTTTACAAACCTCTCCTAAATTCTCCCCTGTGGGTAAAATCATGTGAAAGCTCCTTAGGCAGATTATCCCTGCCTCGACGGCAGCTGGCAGTGAGATCCTTGGGAGTGCACCTGACTCAATACTGATGGTGACGCAACCGCAAGCCTGTGGCGCAGCGTGCTTCCACAATCCTCTGAGACCTTTAGCCCTCGGAGCAAAAGTGCAGCTTGTGGTTTGAAGCAAGCAGGAACTGAATCGGGAGATCACGCAGACGCACACATACGCACATAAGACGATCTGATTACACACAATTTAAAAAGTGTCATCAACACCCCAAAAAAGACAACAGTTGTGACAAAAACGCAAATATCAGTGGAGGAGACGGTGAATTCTATAAGGAAATACGATCTTGTCATGTGCTCTTTTTTAAAGCACAGTTCTGTTTCCTGATTTGTGAGGGATGTCTGCATTACTGCGTTTGGATGCCCACGCTGCTCCTGCTGATAAATGGCCTCATTTGGTGTCGTCATCAGGTTTCCCCTGATGTAAACTAATCCTGATCTGCAGCAGTGAATGGTGATAAAGTTCAGATGCTACTGTGACACGATGAACTCCAATAATCACACAAATGTGATTACGCGTAAGAGGAATGTAATAGTCTCCAGCTGTCTGCCAGCTTCTGTCACTTTTGACGATGGCAGATATGACAATATTATTGTACGGTAAACTAATTGTAGGTTGTTCTGTCTTTCATGTAGTCTGAAAACATGAAGTCTTGATTTATCAGCTGCTGCTTCAGGACATTTCAAATCTGGGCCAAGTGAATTTTCTCCATCAGTAACTGGCAATTGTAATTCTTCTAAATTAGGTGCAGGCTAGGTATAAGTAGGAGAATCGTCTCCCTGCAAGTATATGTTCATGGGGTCCCAGGTGCACTGTCACTTCATGAAAACACAATGCTCTAATCATGTCCTATATCACATTCAGCCACTGTGGCAAGTTCTATTAAAATGAAGGGACTCTAGTTTCCCTGCCTTCCACAGGAGTTTTTGCCGTGTAGAAAAAAGATATTGGTGGCATAACCATTACACAACCCACAAAGCTAAATATACCCAGCGCTAACCAAACAACAGCTGGAGTCTTTGATTTAAAAAACTAAAGAATATATATTTTCTGCTCTGAATGACATGAATTAGAAACAGAGAAATGCAGAGATGAATCACTGTCTCATTCCTGACAGGCAAGTGGAGCAATGATAGAAGAGACATAACTGGGTGCCAGATTAAACGGTCACATTTATGGAGTCCATTTTGGTGAATTTTGTGCAAACTTTCTCTTCGTTTGGTGTCATTTTGGTTTTTATCTGACTAATCATTTTGTCAATTTAACAAAGCTGCCAGGAATACAAAATACAAGAAAAGTGACACAGGCATACTTGGAAATGTATAAATCCTGAATTAATTGCTCAAAATAATATTACACAACAGTTAAAGACTGTAAAAAAAAATATTGTGTCACCATTCAAACTCACAAATATGGCAGAAAGGTGTAAAAAAAACAAACAAAAAAAAACTAAATTACGAATGATTTATTTGTAAAGTCATGTTCATTAACTGTGAACAGAAAAAAAAATCTCTTTTAAAATGAAATGTTATGGTCTACAGACATAAATGAGACTCTGTGTGAAAGCCCCACATCAGTGCTTGTTACTACACAATAAATAGAGTTCTATTACTACTATAAATAAAACATGCTCCGTGCACTCACTGATGAATAGCCAGACATGCTTTTTGAATTAAACACAGGAGATTTAATAGGAGTATTCACTGCCTCGTTGCTGCAAAATTGGTGAAATGCACAAAAATGTCAGCAACTCGCTCGTGACAAAAGAAGTGTAATTGTAGAAATGTCAGCAGCTGAAACGTGACAAGGTCTGGCTGTTCTCATGCTGTCTTCAAGGCTGCACCGTTTTACGCTAAGTGTTGGGGAATTTATCACCATGGCCTTCTGCTTTGTCTCATGCAGCTGTGTTATCAGAGCTGCCCGGCATTGATAAATGAACAATAAATAAGCAGTAAGCAATTTATTGAAACAGTCAATGCTGTGACTGTCTTCAGAGCTGTTTGTCATATTTAACTGTGTAATGAACATGACCATAAATCGTATGAGGACCTACCGTATAAAGAGCACATAACTGGCACAGATCTCTGCATAAACTGCTCAGCCTGCATAAAAACCTAAAAAAAAAAAAAAGGGGGGGCAAAGTATGTTTTGAATGTGGACACACAGGTGAAAATCCAATCAGAGACGTGTCCAAAGAAAGGTTGGCATCTGCATAAATCTGTTTTTTAACCCTGACATGTCAAATATAATAGTTCTATAATACAGAATCAGACATGAAAATGCCAATAAATGTGTCACAAAACGGTTTAAAATCTGATTTGAAGAACAATGTAGAGCCAGGGATTGAGAGATTATACAAAGTAGCCTACACCCACTTACCACTGTGCTTAAGCCAGAACGCATCGTGTCTCGAAGGGGCCCCTACCCGTGATGTGTTCTACACATTGCAGCCGTTACTTGGCCGGCACTGAGCTCCCAAAATAGATGGTAGTTCCAGAAAGGTGGGCTGTGAGGCGAAAGAGAGAGGAAGTGGGAAAGGCAAGTGAGAGTGGGAAACGGGATAGAGTAACAAAAGGAAAGAGGAGCGGTATAGTGTGTCTACAATCTCCTGGCTGCACTCCTAATTCACTATACACGTGCCGATGTGTGTGTGTGTGTGTGTGTGTGTGTGCGGTGATGTCTGCAAAGGTGCTTCTGTCAGCCTGGTGCTCCTCAGCGAAAGCCCATTATGTAATACTTTGGAAAGTCTGACCAATAGTGGCCAGACAATCTTGTTAAATGACTGTGATGGGCAGACACAGACTGAAACGTAAAGATGTGTTGAGTTCACATAAGAAAGCAGAACACAGAGGCCCATACATGTCTATGCACTGGAGTGGGCTGAAGAGAGTGGAGGCTTACCCAACGGAGCTATAAATAACTGGACGGCCTGCACCTTAAGACGGTTTTGTCTGGGTGGAGGGCGCTCAGAGTTCAATGTAACCTGACAACTTAATCCCATGTAAGAGAGAGAGGCAGAGGGACTGACTGGTGATCATGGGGCCATCTAGGATTTCCAAGCTACCGTTGCTTATTAGCACTTGGAGAGGAACAAACCTAGGCTCTTCTTTTGGAGACAGTTCAGCTTGTAATACACGTGTGCATACCATGAGCACATTCACTTATAAACAGACGAACATTGTTCTGCCACACTTTTCCAATCGCCAGACTGATTGGTTACTGGAGCATCTGGATCATCCTCCTCATCTCCCGGCACGTATCTCGCTATAAAACAGCAGCTTGGCATTTTTAGACATTTGCTTTAATAAAGATTACTCTTAAAGAATAAGATATAATGTGTCATTAAGAAGTGCCAGTAGGCTTTTTTTTTTAAACCTTCAAACAGTGTCAGGCTAGCTGTCTTCATGCTAAGCTAAGCGAAGCGGATGAGGTCTGTAGCTTTATATTTATTGTAAATACATCTCTTGAAAACAGAATTCAACATTTTTCCGCCAGTTTCTGTTTTTTAAGGCATGACCGAGCACGCTAATAAACACGCAAATATAAAGACACAAATGCCAGTGTTGCTGTATGCCAAATGCAGACTTCGTGTGGTTGCATGAGAACATGCAGTGGTGTTTGTTTTTCTATCTTGAATTATAGATGCCATAGATCAACGGTGTTGCAACTTACAATTAAGCATTACACAGACATTGACATTATGAGACCGTATATCTGAAAAAACTATATTTCTAACATAAAAAATATGTGCATAAAGATATTGCAATCTTTTAAGTTTGTCTTTCCTCTAACTAATTTTACTCACGTGATCAAGTGGAAGCTGAACCCATCCTCTAGTGGCATCCTTTGGATGCATGCCCATCACCAGAGGCAGCTTTGGGTGTTGTAAGCAGGTAGGTTCAGCAACCAAGAACTGTACACTTGTCTTTTTGTCTTCTTCTTACATTTCTTACAATAGATAGATAGATAGATAGATAGATAGATAGATAGATAGATAGATAGATAGATAGATAGATAGATAGATAGAT
>JBBPCS010000023.1:2195616-2232340 GCA_037974645.1 Hollardia meadi
GGGAACAGGCGTACGTGGGGTTTTATACATCTGACGAAAAGACTGCGTATGCATGTTTCCTGTTTTGTGTGTACACACGTTTCTACAACCAAATATACACAGAGTTTTATACATTTGACCCCTGATCATCTTCCACCACAAATCTCATTCTGTGGGAAAAAAATGGAGGTGTATTCCTCCTCAACTCAGTGAATGCAGACACAACATCATCATTATTGCTTAACTTTAATATCAATGGGCCCTTTTTTACTATAAATAATCACAGGAACAACAGCCGCAACAATAATAATACAACTACTTTAGCTACTATCTGTGCCAAGTCTATGTATATGTGGTCTCATCAAGTCTCTGGGAGCAAATGTTATTGCAATACTGTTGAACACACCGATTCAAAAACAGAGTTAAAACAAAATGATACAGTCTGAGCTAAATGTCTGAAGTCTGAAATTACACTGTGAGCTGCGAAGCTTTTTAGGACGTGTATGATGAGCTCAAAATGTTTGCTAATAGTCAGTTTCTTACATTTAGTACCAAGTCGGGGTCTAACAATCTTGATTCTAAATGATTTGATTTCAATCATCACAATCTAAAGCAGTATTGGCGACTGTCCCAGTATTTTTTAATCTCTCCACCACCGCCTACTTGGGCCTAGGAAGAGGGTTTACTTGTGGTGGAAGAACTGAACTAAACAAAATTGATAACATTGCCAGAGATCTTTTATTGATTTGTTGGTAAAAAAAAGGGTTTACTTGCACAAATTTGAAAATTTTAAACCGAACTTTGTAGTATTTTTAGTTCAACTCTTTTTTTCTGTTCAGTAACCTGCCGAAAGCCACCAGGATAAAGTGAAGATGTTCTTAGAAGAAGAATTTGACAATGTAAATGTTGAATGTAAAAGTTGTCAGGGTATAAAACCAATGATCTGTTGATCTTCACAAATCCAGATGTGATAGTCTAACAATGGCATACCAACATACCATAACCTAGACACACCTTTAAATGGGGACTTTATATATATGGATTTACTTTATGTTTCTTCATGAAAGCTTAATCAGAAAGGTTGATATAAAGTGACAGTGAGGCCTATGGACTGTATAAGGCTTCTGCAGCCTATCTGCATACTAGTTGGATGGAGGGGGATCAATAGAAATCCTGCAGTGCTCACCATACGCTCACTGCTTTGTCTTACAGATCAATAAGCCATTACCAAAAAAAAAAAAGAAAGAAAATGACAGAGGTCATGGTCTGGGGGAGCCTCCAACTCATTTCAATACACTCATTCACAACTGAGCCAATTGCAGGAGATGCCAAACTTTCTCAATACAAGGCACCAAATAGGCCATGAATCCGCTTCGGTTTTAATGGCCAACATTTTTCAAGAGCATGTCAAGTGGAAGTCAAGGTTCAGCTATGCCTCCAAGGAATAAGGTCTACAACATAGAAGCACTGTGACGAATGTTTGGCAGCTTTTATTCCTCCACAGCCACCGAGACCAAACACAAGCAATGCATCACATGACAAAAATATTGGTTGTGTATGCAGTACCATGTACAGTTTCATGTGAGCAAAATAATAAGAGACTGAGTGGATTAGAGGTGGCATGATGTACCGGTACTGTCGATAACCATGATATTTAAAAATGAAAGATTGATATCATGTTAATAATCCAGCGCAGATGCCTTGTGGATCTTTTGTTCAGTTCATCTGGTTGTTGTAATTGTTCTTTTATGAACACTTTGTACAGTTACGGTTAAAGACTCTCTCTACCTCCCTACACTCGTATTTTGAGTGTAATTAATTTGCCAAAAATTTTGTATAGACATCGCAATAAATATCATTATCGTGATTTATTTTGGCCTCGATAATCATGTGGTGGAAAATTTGATACTACTATTTTAGCTGCTGATGTGACTGGATACTCACTCAATGTCTTTCCTGACGGACCCTAGCAGGTCTTCCCTTTCCCGGATGGCCAAGAAGTTGCCTTTGGTCTTGTGGAATTCATGTGTGTAATCCTATGTAGAAACAAATTAAGTAAAAATGAAAAAGTAGTGGTGGAAGTAAACACAGAAAGGACCAAATGGAAACAGTAAGGTATGTGTGTGCTTCATAAAATAGTTGTGTTTTGCAGTCAATTTATCAAAGTTGCTTTGCCAAATTGGATTTCTTCTGAAAACAAAAGGTATAAAGTCAAATACATCAAAACTATAGAAAATAGATAAGCTAGAAGAATAAAGGGGGGAAATTGACATGAATAAGAGGGCAAACCTGTAGGATGTCTCTGTGTCTCTGAAGTGTGTGCATGAGTGCAGCATTGAGAGAAGCCGTGCCCGGAGTGTTGGTGTACTCCGCCATCTTGTCATTCACCGCCGTCAGCTGACAAAGACATGGAAAATGAATGGATGGACACATGGACAGAAAAGACATCAAGGAAACCAAGAGATCAGCAGATGAGTTAAAGACCCACGAAAAATTCCAAAACACAGCATGCATCAAATTTGCGTATTTACACTTTATATCACGTCATTTATGTCAAATAACCAAATGATACAACACTTTATAGAGATGAAAACATACCACCCTTTTGTGATTAGAACTCCACAATATAATAATGTAGCCATTGTTTATGACTTACTTCTCTTGTATTTGTGTCATTAACATTACAAACAATACTGTACAGTTAATTCTACTCTTCTGTTATAAACGCTTGTTGTTTGTGGAGTCTGCCTTTTCAACTGCCCCATGAGGAATGAAAGTCATGAATCTTAAACGTTTGAGTTGAACTGAATCTAATACATTTAAGTATTCTAGGGTTCAATGCAAACCATGTGGAGAAGTGAAGTCTGCAGTCTGCTCTTTCCTTGATGAAAGACAAGAGCCTTTCCTTTCCCTGGCCTTTCACGGACTGCTGGCCCATGAGGATTTACTTACTTTGGCCAGCAGCTGTTCAATCTCCACTGACATGGTGTCAAACATCCTGTCCTGGGTTGAGTTGTTTAGCAGCGGAGTGGTGTCTGACCTTGAGGAGGAGAAACAAAGGATGGAGAACAATTAGACAATTTAAAGCTGTTGTACTACTTTTTTAAATGTTGCAAAAGAAAATCTTTGACACTTCTTGTGTCTAAATATTGCAAAAAAATATACAGGTACTGATTTGAATTGTAAATAATGTTGCATTAGAAATGACTAACAATTAACTTTAATTAGTACTGTTCATTGAAAAAAGTTTAATTAACACCTTCAACATAGCAACCAAAGTAGGCTTGACTTAAAACATTCTTCTGGGAAACATATACTACCCCTCCATACACAGATCTGAAGTGTGATTGTAGGAGCCTTTTTTTAAATAAAATAAATACAAGGCATCACAGTTTGAGTTAAAATGACACAATCACCATGTGTCCTTAATTAACAGAAATAGACAGGTGTGAGATATGGGGACGCCTAGAAGAAACTGTTTCTCAACTGCTTGCAAGCAAACCTTCTGATAATGAACAAAGTCATTTTTGAATATTTTAAATCATACTAAGGTTTTTTGGTGCATGCATGAATCTTAGTTTCCTTTTTGCCATGTTTTTGTTACACGTGTTAGGCACTGCACATTTGCATACACTCGATCCATTCATTCACTTGTGTCCTGCTGCAGCCCAAACTTCAACCTTCAATGGAGCCAACTCAACGAGTAAATTATGTATTTATGGAAACATGTTGAAAGTCCATCTTATTGGTGCTCATGAGGCTTTCTTCATTGGTGAGTTTTTAGTTAATGTCCTATGTAAAGAAGCATTAGTAGAAATGTACACTGGTTGTTGGCAACAAAGAACTTTTTATGTTTTTTTTTTTTTTTTTAAATCAAAATTTAAAGGTGTGCTACATTTCAAAATAATCTTTACAGCTCACAAAGCAGCAGCTTAATCACCAAAAGAATCAAGGGTGTACTGATAGTGATATAATAATAAGATCTCCGTAGGTAAGTTTGTCTTCACTTGCATCCTTCATAGGATATTATAGCTAATGAACAACACCCTTAGAGTTGGTATGGATTCAATGTATTGTTCATAGACACTTCCTTCCTGCAGCCAATACTTTCCTGTGTTGGCAAGCCTCCACTCACATACACAGGTCCCCTGGCCATGACAACGTAGGCCACATTTGCACTTTCATAATCCTTGAGATTGTTCAATAATTGCTGGGATAATTTTCTGTGTGATTGTGGCCAGAAAACGTGTTTTTGACAAGTACCCTTTTTTTTCTTTACTAAATCAAGGACATGCCCTACCATACGAGTTAGGCAGCCATCCCTTCACTAAATTGCTAAGGGCTGCAATTGACAAATATTTGTATCATCAATTCATCTGATTATTATTTTCTTGATAATCATTTGGCTTTTAAAATGTCAAAACATAGCATCAATATTTCCCATAACCCAAGGCTGGCTTTCAAAATTCCTTGTTTTATTTGGCTTCAATCCAAAACTCAATAATATTCAGTTTACTATAATATTTGACAAAGAAAATGTGGTTTGGGTCCAACATTACTATTTTAACCACTACATCCGGGAAACTTACCAACACCAACCAGGTCAAATGTGTTTTGTCTTGATTCATATAGGAGTAAGTTAGTCAGAGGTACTTTGACTTGCTGGGTGTACCTGGAATATTTAGTTAGCTTTGTAGTCTTCATTCAAGCAACCCTTGCCTTACAGCTGCTAAATATCCCATGAGCTCTTTGTCTGACAATCTATATAGAGTTAGAGGTGACAGAAAACTTGGACTTACGTGTCTCGTCGACCTCCATCCCTGCAGCTGCTGTAGCTGGTGCACAGTTTACTGAAGGAGACCAACTTCAGGTCAAGTTCATTCTCCAACTGTCTGGCCTGCTTTCGCAGATCTGTAACACAGACACAAACACACAGAAAAAAACATGTAACACTTAAATATGGTGGGGGGGGCTTACCAAAGTAAAGGCAACGGTATTACAACAAGCGACGATTGTCATGTTGTAGAGTGAGATGAACGGGCTAATTCGATAAACGTTACATCAACCGTGGAAAAAAATAATGAAGAAAGTGAGTTCAACTACTTAATAAGTTTAACAGCTGACACAAAGGACTCTGATGTGTGTACTTGAAAAACCGTTTAGTGGCGTCACCGCTTTAACAGCATACGGAATAACGTTAACTTGCACGGCGATATGTTAGCTAGCCGGTCCTTGAACAGACACGTAAGTTATGTGTTTAAACGGTGGATATCTGACCAAAACGCCCCGAAGGACACACGTAAATTAACTGCTGACATTATGAATACTGTACTAAATGTTACCGCAAACGCTGTTTACTGTAAAGCTAGACAATTTTGTTTTTTGCTCCCTTACCTTCCCAATAGTTGCTGCTTCCTATTCCAGCCATCTTTGTTGTTCTGGGACGTCACCAAGTTCCGGGGTGTGTCACGTGTCATAGAAGACGTCTACTTACTTCCCTCAGCTGAGCCTCTCAGGCAGAGTACATAGCACCCAGGCTCCACACGTACCAGCCACAATTATACAACCAGCGCCATCTATCGGCCATTTTGGGCTCCCACAACAAATTGTTATGTTTTAGTGAAGAAGCATCCTGTGGCAGAGGTGGAAGAAGTACTCACCTCGTGTACTTCAGTAAAAGTAGAAATACCATAGTGTAGAAATACTCTATTACAAGTAAAAGTCATGCATTTAAATGTTTACTTACGCACACAAAAGTTTTAGCTTTAAAAAAATATCCTTAAAGAACCAAAAGTAAAAGTTGCTGCTGATTAATCAGAACATCATATTTCAGAACAGTGTATATTATATTATTGGATTATAATTATTGATGTTTTAATGTTGAAGCTGATAAGTTTTAACTACTTCACAGTTGGTTTATGTGCTGGGTAGCTTGTGAATTTCCCCTCGGGGGACATTGTAACTTATCTGTCGATAAGCGTAAGCGTCTTTGAGTGTTCAGAAAAGCGCTTCATAAATCCTATCAATTATTATTATTATCATATTTTGTATTCATTAACTAAATGTACAAAGTAGCTTGTACTTACGGTCATCAAATAAATTTAGTGGAGTAAAAAGTAGAACAATATTTGCCTCTGAAATGTAGTGGAGTAGAAGAATAAAGTAGCAGGAAATGGAAATACTCAAGCAAAGTACAAGTACCGTGGGTTTAGGGTTAGTTCAAGTACAGTGCTTTAGTAAATGTGGGTCTATGAGTCCAGGGGGAAAAAATCTTGTAACATTAAATGTTAAATATGTAATAGTGCATCAAATCACCAGCAGTGACTATTACAGAGTAGTTTGTCAAAATACTATAGCTGAACCAATCATTATTTTATATTTTAAAACTAATATTTGTATATATGTGACTTAGCACCCACAGTTGGTCCAATAAACAGCATAAACATTTATTTAATAATGACTGTTAACAAGATGTTTGTTTCAAACTGAAATAACCGTGGTGTTTATAGTATGCTTCACTTGTGAAATTCTGTTCCTCCTGCGGCCTCTTTCTGTCCAGTTGCTAAAATACAGACAATATCAAACATGTGAAAAAAGAGAAGCCATGGGTTCAGACATCAACCCTGCAATTGATCGATGGCCTGTTTTTTCCTTCTGAGCCACAGAGGCCTGCGAGGCCTGAGGATGCAGCTTTTCTAGTTTAACTAGTATGTGCTGCATTCCTGGAGCCTCACGTCCTGTGAAGAGCTAGTTTACTCATAAACAACAAGAGGGGGTGGAAGGGAACATTTTCTCCAGCTGATTAAAAGTTATATACTTTCAAAGTTAGTTAAGTCAATCCTTTAATTCTCCTTCACTGCTAGATGATGCATTTCAGAGAAGTGTCCTGATTAAATACTGTCGGCACCATACAATGAAACACAAAAAGCAAGAGAGAAGTCATGAGATGTTTTATTTGTTTTCATGTTTAACATGAACTGCACTTCCCATTCACGATTGGCAGACATTTACAGTTGATTTCAGTTTATATAAAATTCTCAACCAACACTGCGTGACCCTGACACACGCACAACTTTCAAAATTCATACATACGCATTCACAGATACATTAAACGAAAGAAAAATACAAAAGTCAGGCTCAACTCAAACTGATGACAGCTGCGCTTGTTTAAAGGAGAAGCACAGAGTCTCTTCTCAAATTAACTTGGAAAACAAGGCAAATTCTTTAGTGGAAAAGGTGTGCATATCTATGTGATGAAAAACATGCATAGCATTCCCAGTTTAAGACCTGAATTTAATGATCCAGTGCAGAATTTCAATTCAGTTAGGAATGGTTACGCATGGATTTCTTGGTAGTTCACCTGATTTGCTGGAGAATTTAAAGTTTTCTATGCCGTGTTGGACATTTCAGTACAGGTTTACCAACACATTCTTTTAATGACCCTCCACTTGCACGTCTGCTCCCTTGATTTGTCCTTGTACCCAACTCAAATTCCATTTTGCCACTGACTAATGAGCTTCTTTTACATACAAAAGAAAGGATAAGTAGCGAATTTCTGCGTTATCATTTCCCCGCCTGTTCTTCAGTTATGTTTGGTGGCTTCTTTTTCAGCATCCCTGACAACTGAAGGACTACGAGCTTCTTACGCTGCATATTATACCTCAAATGAAGCAACTCAAATTTAAACCAGAAAGGTAGCCATGTACTGACTAGCCTTAAATTTCTGTACGATTAAAGTCTCACCTCAAAAAGTCCACTTATTAGCAGCTTTCAAACAAACCGCACGGTCGACTGGATCGTGATCTATATGCCCTTTGTTTTAATGATCATTTTGGGAAATCTGAATCTCTTTGCACTGCACCTTTAGATCATGTAGAATGGGCGGCTCTGACATTGATTTGTAGACAGTGACCATTAAAGGACGGGCAAACCTGGTATGACTTTTACACTCCGAGTGGGGGGAATAAAAACTTGCATCCAAATGAAAACCAATGATATCGAATGCACAAAACAGGGCACGGACTCAACGCATGAAAGTCAGCAGTAACTTTCCATGTACCGTGAGTTGAAACTGCCCTACGACAAACCTGTAGTAAAACAAATTAAAAAACAAACATTCTTTTTATGATTACATATTTAGAGATTCTGGGGTTTTTCCTGGCCGATGATATGGGACAAGTGACCTCCATGCATACATCAGAGCACCTTGCACTTACTGGGAAGGATTTAATCGGTATTCTCCCTGATGCGTTAAAGCTCTTGAGAAGCTCACCCTCCACGATGATTTTGGCCAACACATTGACACAGGAAAGAAAAAACCAGCAAACTACTGAACCCAGGCCAGCCAGCCTAGAATCATCTGTGCAGAAACGGTGCAACATTAGAATTCAGCAGTCCATTGATCTTATTAATCTCTCTTTTCCTATCACCTGAGTACAGGATGGATCAAAACCAACATGGACAAAGTATAATGTATTCACTATGTTGCTGCTTGCCGTCACACATACTACAGTCTGAGCGGACTGTAAACTTTACAGAAGCCAAGGCACAGTATTGGATTTAGTCTCGCAAAGGCTCGGACACTTCAATGTGGCAATGCTGTCTTGGTTAAAAAGAAACAGATATATTTTCCTAACTCAGAAGGGTGTATTGAAATAAATACATGATATCAGAAGGGAGATTGCGTGAGACTGAGCACTTCCAGAGTTCATTACGCATCCACTCAACGAGAGTTTATTTGGACTTATCGGCTGGAACCCCTCAGCCAGGCAGGACAGGCAGTGGTCTAGAAGAGCACTCTTGAGCGGCTCGGAGAACGCTGTGGGACTTTCAAACCAGGACGGATGAGGGCCACACTGCACCAAACCCTAATTTATCGCTTCCTCTTTTTTATTAAATCAGCTTTTCTTTGTCTTTTTCTCCTGATCCAGTCAGGTAGAGATGGAGCAAAAAATATAAAAAGCCCCTCCAGACACCAGCATCTCCCTCATGTATTAATGCAGTAGAAATAATAACCGAGTGACTGGGAGTGAGCCTTCAGAACTTGTTGGTATATCAGAACAAAGTGTCTTTATCACTCCGAGTAGACAGAGATGCAGAGTTCAACCCGTTCCTTGTGGCCAGGGGTGAAATTAAAGGGGGTGATCAAAATAAAACATCGCACCAACAGCCAAATTAGTGAGACGCTTCTTAGATTTTGTTGGCGTACAGTGTCTCCTCATCGCTTTCACTCTCATCCTGAAACTCGTGGGCAAGCAGCGACTTCTTGGAGCCCATAGAGGTGAGTCGGATCTCGTCCTCATAATCGTCCCGGTGCTGCCGCAAACGGTGAAAGCCATCTTTCTGACGATTAGACTTGGCTGCGCACACGCACCAGATGATGCATGCCGTCACCACCAGAGCCGTCATGGAGGCCGCTGCAAGGAAGGAGAGAAATGCTCAGCATGTCTGCAATACTACATACAGTTTGTAGAGGGGAGAACATAAAATTAATACACTTGACATTAAACAAAAAGTTTACTCCTGAAGTGTCAATGACAAAGATACTGTGGGAATAAGCAGCGAATTTCTGTGATTTTCTGCACAAGTTGTTCAGAGACAGTTAAGTGCCCCTCATCAGTGTCAAAAATCACCAGACTAATATATCAGATGGAGTCAAAAATCATTTAAGGGGAGAATTGTTTGATTATTTAGATCATCAATACCAAAAGTTGCATCACTGGAGCAACAAAGCATGGTATTCTTAAAAGATTATTAGCATAATTTAAATTAAACCATTGTTTACATTAAACTACAGGTTGGAATAGTGTCTTTAGCACACCACAGTAGTCAAAATACAAAATGACATATGCAAGAGGCTTTATGTTTATGTGGACAGATCACATAATGCATATAGTTAACACTGATTACTAAAGGCCTCTTCATGTTTACCTGCACTGGCCACCACAAACTCTCTGGGCAGCCCGAAGATGCTGTTGTCCATGTCAAACTCAATAATGATGGTGCTAGCAGCTTCAAAAGAAGATACCACCACCTGCAACACAGAAAAAAATGTCAATAAGCCTCTGAGCCATTCAGAAACACAGTCAGATTCCATTACAGTGCGACAGCAACATTCCTAATAGGGAGATTTGACATCAAACATCAGAATCAAGTAATTATTTTGGGTGTGGTAGGCTCTGAATATAGTGTTAAACTACAGTACGTCTTAAAAGCTGTGGCAACGTTAATCGAAGTGTGTTTTGGTGACACATGAAATTCAAAAGAATGTTTTTTTTTTACTAACTAAATTAGATGACGCTGAAAACATAAAAAAAATAAAACATCAAGCTTTACCACATCTTGTTATCGGCTCTGGCTGTTTCTCCAAACACAGCCAAATGGCATTTAGCTGCTGCTGAAGCTCTACTGAAGTGGGTTGTTAATTACCTGATTACCAAGCCTCATTTGCAGGTGTGGCTGCTTAGTATAATCTGCTGCAGGCTGTCTTGTGCCACTAAAGTAGGATTGGACCGCTGGCTCATGAAAATCCAAAATTACTCAGCTATCTTTTATGAGGTAAATAACAAGAATCTCAGAATTTACATTTTGTAACTTGCTTGACTATTCTCCATAAGAAGTGAAGCGTTTCTCGTTTATTCAGGGTGTTGTTATTTAAGTACATTTTTAAAAAGTGGGGGAACAAACTATGAGGTTTCAGATCTAATTCAGTAATGTGGTTTGAACGCACACAAAAAGTGTTGCTGTCAAAGAGTAAGTGCACCTCCTGATCCTAATTTCTTTCCCTTTTTTCATTATTATTATGGTTTCCCTCATTGTTTTCTGACAGCAAGACACAGACTGACCTACAGAGGCATCCAAATCCACTAAAACTCATGTCACTTTAATTTCCAGAGGAATGAAATGCGTCCCTATGGCCTGAGGCGGAGTATTCGATGTCCTAAGAAATATGGAGAGACTATTAAAGAGAGGAAATACATGTTGGCCCCAAGTTATGATTTGGACCTTCCGTGTGAGCAGAGTGAAGCAGATCCCCAGAAACCCCTGCATGACAGGTATATAAGGAACGCTGCTGTTCTTCCAGATCTCCACAGCGACGGAGGGTTCGCTACTAAAAAGAGGACCTCCAGCAGCGTGTCAACTAGTCAGCCAGGACCTCTGATGATCCATGGCTTCACCATACCCGAGTACCAGCAGACGTATCATACTGTGGTGGATCCCCTGCTCTTTAGTCCGTGTGGGAAGCTCCCAGCCTACAGTTTGGAGTTGGGACGTCACATAAAGGAACAATTGTTTGAAGAGCTGGCCTACCCTACACTTCAAATTTCAGAGCAGCCAAATGGAAAGGTGGAGGTGACAGAAAGATTTTGTGTGCTTCGCCCTACACCTTTCATAGAGATAGACAGTAAAGGGGAACCACAGTAATATTCTCCTGCAGGCTTTCTATACAATGTCTAGACAATTTTCATTTTCCTTGAAAGGTAGCGTAATACCCAAATTTATGTATTTGTTTATTTAAAAACAAAATGTTAAACGTTTGACATTTTACAGTGAAGCTCCTCTTCATAGACAGTTTAACAAAGTCAAATTATGCAAGACTGATAATGAAAATGTATGGATGCTGCATTTTTAATTGGGGTTTGTATCTGCTTAAATGGAGTCCAAAGTATTCCAAAGTATATCAGATCATTTGTTTGAAAGTTTGTCTGTATGTGTGTGTATGTTACCACTGCCTGCTCAACAGAGCACATGTGAGCATCAGCTGATAAAAATCTATATTCAAAACCAGACATTGTAAGCCTCTTATTTAACTCTGCATTATAAACCACATTAAATGCTTTGAATGATTTAAAAAAAAAAATGTATATGCATTTCAAATGATCATAACAAAAATACTGATTTGGCACTATAAAATTAGATTCACTTGTTAAATCCATTCATGAGCATCTTCCTGAAAGCTAGTTCCGAGCCTGCATAATACAAGGCATGTATAACTGTGTACCTCTTTGCGTTGTTGTTGGTAGCCATCAGCAACAGCTTCAATGTTGTGGTTGCCAGGTGCCAGCAGTGCATGGAAGTAGCCGCCCTCTGTAGTAAAGACTCTCACTCCCCCATTTAGTACAATGATCGCCCCAACAATAGGCTTTCCACTTTTGTCCCTCACCACGCCACGCACCCCTTTATGGACCTAGATGGGGTAGAAATGGAGGGAAGATTAAGGGTATATGGTGATAAATTAATTTAAAATTGGCTACAGAAGTGTACAAGTCGAACATTTGTTATAAATCTATAGGTAATAATGTCTTGGCTCCATGCTGTGCTGATTATGATCTGCTGATCTTACCTCTACCAGCATGCTTAAGAGAGCCTTCTTGTTCTCAGCCCACAGTGTGGCCAGCTGCTCAGCAAGAGGGAACAAACAGCAGCCAGTATAAACTGTGATTTCTGGACAGTGGCCAAAATCCATACTGAAGTCCTGGAAGGACACGTAGACACAAGATGGCACATGAGACAGTGCAGTGGCAGAAGCCCATTTCTGGCTCTGCTTTACACATCATCCGATTTGATACATACAAACCAACATTAGCATTAGAATCTGAAAACTGTTTAACAAGTTCTCAATACACAACATTCTGCAAAACCCAACCAAAAAAATTAACGTGTGCTTTTTCATCTTGATAAACCCAAAATACTATATAGTGGCAGCCTGGAGACCATTTATCTGCAGTAACTGCCATCACAGACAGTGCGGTGGTGACACTTACCTTCATGCTCCCCATGTGACTTTGTCTCTCTGCTGCCCTCATAACTCCATCTAGGATGTTGGCTATTGAGCAACAGAAAAGTCAGCTGTTAGCCACCATCATCCTATTAATGACTGTTATTTCATACCAACATAACAACAATTATTCATAGTACTTTAGTTACATACTCTGCCCATTATTTGAACATCCAGTGTCGCCGAGGTGCATCTTGGGGTGGTTGTTGGCATAAACGCGTGCCAAGTACTTCAAAGTGCCCTCATTTTCAACTGGAAAAAAAAGAAAACAAAACCACACAGCCAAATTTAGTTCTATTAAGTAATGGTCAACATCCATCAGTGTTGAGATGGTACATTATCTGTTCTACTCTTTGAAAACGGCTGTTTTTCATGTATAGTCATAACTACAAATGAAAAGCTGTGAGCAAATGTACATAAGTGCTGTGACTGCATTTTTCAACATTATATGTAACAAAAACACCTGAGTAAAGCCTCATTAGAGCGTTGAGTGTTGGACACGAGAACAAAAGTGACAATTGCTATAATTAGTTTTATAGCCGTATCAACAGTCGGGCTAAAAATATCACATTTATACGGTGGGTGGCACAGAAGGAAAGGCTCTAGTGTCTTTCAAATCAAAAGGGGCTTAGGGTTTATCCTCTTGGGGTCATAACTTTCATTAAATAAATTTCACGGCAACCAACCAGTTATATATATAATATGCATGATGTGTGCAAAGTTGATATTCTGGCTCAAAAGTAGTGCTACAAGAACGTTCATGGAGATTGGAGGGAGTGCATCTTCTTGGGAGCATGAATGTGCTCAGTTAATTCTGATATTTCTTGAATGAACTGTATATTAAAGATTTGGTCCGATGGTGGTTAGGTATTCACCAAAATCATCCGGAGTCATACTGTATATCCTCAGGGCACCGTGAATATCCGTAACAGAATTTACGTCAATCTGGCCACAAGTTATTCAGATCAATTGTTCTGGACTTATCTGCAGTATGTATGGCCAGATAAGCCATAGAACCAACATAAGTCAACAGTCTGTGCAATCTTAAAAGTGGTTCCATTTCAAAAACTCTAGAGAACTAATTTTAAAAATCTTAATGGGTAAATATATTACGTAATCTATAAGGACTCAAACAAAAAGCAGTTTTCTGCATAGAGGTGTTACCAGACTGGACAGGCTTGTCATAAGGGTAGGTAGCAACAAGGGAGCCTCCATCGAGGGCTACAGAGAGAGTGTAGCCCTTCTCCAGAATCAAGTCCATCATCGCTCTGGTCTCTGGTTGGGTCTCCACCACACGCTGAGATGCATTGCCTAAAAAGGAAGAAAACGTGCGGTGGACAGGAAATAGAGTTGTTAGAGCATGATTAGTTTTTTTATGCCAAGTGTATGTACAAGCAATGACATATATCGGTTACAATCACAACAAATCTTGCCAATTGTAGATTAAATAAGTAGCTATTCCTCTTGTTTCTCTGTCTCTCACTTCAGTTGCACAAACACAAATGCATAGAACTGACCAAAGAAATCCATGTCCAGATCCTTGCCATGAGCATTGCTCAAGCCCTGGATGGAGGTGCACTGCTTCTCCACAGCCTGTTCTCGTCCATCCGGGTTGATGGAGGGCACAATGACGATCCGAGTCTCATTGATCAGCTATGGAAGGGAAATGGAGGAGGAACAATTACAGACAGGGCTGAACAATATACTGCGTTTACCCGGATGGGTTCTTTCAGGTCAAGACAAAATTACAGTACCTTCATATATGAAAGAATACTGATGCTGAAAGAAATACTCTTCAATCAAACGCACTGGGTGTGGCTACACGTTTTGACAAATAAACACAGGTCCCAATTAGAAGTTTTTTGAATGTCTGAAACCCTTCATTTGATAGGCAAATTTTTAGACAAGTAATATTCATACTGGTTTAAATAAACAATTTGATAGTACTGGTATTTCCCCCCTCTTTGGTGAGCAAGAGTTTTGTCTGAAAGGCATCAAATGCCTGTCCCATATAGACACCTGTCCCAAATAAAGGCAGGGTAAATTCAGTGATTGAAGCAAATAAAAGCCTGCGCATTTCATTGAAGTTTTGCGGTAATTACTACTTTTGAGGTAGGTTGAAGTTAAGGCTTGTTGAACACAGTGGACACATACAATATACAGTATAGTCCAGGCTACCAAACACGATATTTCCTGAAGGGGCCCGAAAACTCACCCTGGTGATGTTTGGGTTCTTTCCATAGTTGATACAAAGGAAAGCAGCAAACTCCAGCAGCAGCTCTGTGCCCACTGGGGCATTGCCATGAATCCCTGCTACAAAGCGGATCTTGGGCTCAGACGGTTCAGCTTCCCCTGGTTTGTTGGAGATTTCCAGAGCCCAAATGGTTCGAAACTCTACACTTTGGCCCAGACTGGACACAGAAGAGAAGAAAACAGAAATAATAGTCAGTATTATAAGAAAAGTAACTAAAGTTATGAAACACAGAGCAGACCTGGACAGCATTGATTTATGTTTGGCATACAGAGGATAAGAGGTATAGAGGTATGATGTCAAACACTTGTGTGTCCTTGAAAAGAAATAACGTTGGCTGGTTCAAATACAGGACTTGGGGAAGATAAAGTCTCCCTACCTGCGTAAAGATGTAATCATGGGAAAGTTGAGAGTGAGGCCTCTCAAGGCGGCGGCCAGCTCTTTGTAGCGTCGGTAGCGAAAGCTGTTCTCTGTGGCTGTGCTCCTGACCAACTGCTCCAAACCCTGGCCTAGAGATAGATCCTTGATTAAGCTCTGGAACTCCTGCTCAGATGGGTTCTGTGTGGGTTGGGGCCCAACATTAGGCTGGCCATTAGGGTCTGAATGTACACTTGTCAGTCTGAAGTCCACCACCTCTACTCTATCCTTTGAGACTGTGGCGTAGGTCCTCACAGATTTATATCTGGACAACAGACAAAGTTAATTAAAGTTAACAGCACTGGAAATAATGTGAGATAACAGCACAGTAATAAATATAAACTTCATAGTAAATTCTGTATGTTCTTCCATATGAAATCTATATCCCACCCATCGGCGGAGGCAGTGACAGAGTAAGTTCCAGGAGTCAGCAGTCTCCAATAGTCTCCAGTACGAGCCGTGGTGATGTTGTGGTATATCTCCTCCACGCTAATGGTGGCATTGGGAATTCCTGTACCATCTTTACCATCAGAGACTGTGCCTTTTATGCCATTGTGGACCTACAGAGACACATTGCCACATAAACGTAAACAGATGCAAAACTGAGTAAAGTGAGGAGAAAGTTCAGGGTAATATTAACAGGTTTTATTACCTGGTGAATAAACTGAAGTAAGGATCGTCGGTTTTGCTCCCAGTATTTTGGTAGGTCCTTAGCCATGGGATACTTCACACAGCCCAGCTCAATGGTGACCTCAAAACAGTTGGTTTTCAAGTAGTTCCAGTCCTGCATGCCACCTGGAGAAAAAAGTTGAGTCTCAAACTTGAAAGCTTTCACTTAAAGCCACTGCAGTATGTGTAGGTTTATGTGATTATAGCATCCATGATGGCATACGTTTTTGCAGAAAAATTAGAAGATACAGGTAAAAGGTGTGTTGCTTTTTGGCACTTCATTCTGACTCATCATGTAAGACCAGTGCCAGCTTGACAAATTCAAGTTTAACACACGATGTGTTATATTAAATGTCGTGATCAACTCCACGTGGGTAGAAAAAGTCAAAATGTGGCAGATGTATTTTAAATCTCCACAACATGATTATATGTTTTGTTGTATCACATAAGAGCCAGTAAAACTGAAGGCTACAACTACAATAGCTTCATTTATCTATTTTTTTTAACTTAATACACCTTTTGCAAAAAAAAAAACACAACTGACTAAACTTGTAAATACAACATAAATATCAATCTTCTTCAGTTGTTCAATCTTCAATCTTCTTCTTATTCTGATTCTGATTCAAATTCATGAAGACAAAGCTTATTTTCAAGATAGAAATACAATTTTCCAATTATTTGAATAAACTAAAAATCTCAAATATGGAAGGAAGCTTTGACTGATCTCCTGTGTAAAAACAACATGAATGTGGTGAGTTACAAAAGAGGATGAGAGATGTAGGCATACCAGGAACGTTGTACCATTTGGCACCATTGGTGATGCCATCCTCAAAATATTCATGAGGGTACAGGTTCTCACAAGGGTGTCCATTGTGCATCAGAGAATTCTCCTGCACACACATCCCACACAAGTGAGGGCACAACAATGAGTACTGTTGTAGTCAAGTTCTCAAACCTTGTCTCTCCATAGATTTCACAAAAAGCCAGTGGCTTTTATCAGTCCTAATTTTGTTTTCAATTACATCATGAAACCACAAGCAGACATTATTCCAGCATGAAACAACAGTGTCCAGTTACCTGTGAGTAGGCCCTAGACACCTGCTGAAAGACTTTGTCATCAGGCGACTGACTGTACAAAGTTTTCCCTTCCCTCTCGTCATCATAGGGGTAGTTCACCACCAAGGAACCTAAATTCAAGAATACAAAGATAAGACATAGCAAACAAATAAAAAAAATCAGAATTTTGTGGTTAAAATACACTTTAAATAAACTTTAAAACCAAACTATGTGGCCTGTTACTAAAGAGATCTTCACCAGAAAAACAACCAAAAAAACATACACCACATTTAAAATCTTAAATATGATTAACAGAGTATCACTGTCAAAGAAAGTGACTGTCAGTGAAAGGCTATAATCTAAATGCCAAAAGCTAAAAATAAGACCGTGCCTCCATGCAGGTTGGCTGACAGGACGAAGGGAATGCTCTTCAGCCAGTTCATCATGGCTGTGGTCTCTGGCTGTCTGGGCTCTGTGATGGTGACAAACTGGTCTGGGAAGTTGCGGTTCAGGTCAAAATTATTGCTGTTGTTGCGCCCTTTGTAACCCTTTACATCACCTGGGAGGAAATAAGTGCAAATGATGAGTCATCAACAACTTTGTGTATCTGTAACCACAGATGCTTGAACATGTACATAAACTCAGCTCCACCACCTCTATAGTTTCTTTTACACATCAGCACTGGCTATGAGCTAAAAGATATTGGTGTATGATAGAGGAAATGTTTTGTACAACTTTTCCATACTTAAAAAAAAAAAGATCACAGATGCAAGATGGTGCAACTAATTTCAACCAGCAGATAAGGTGAAGTCTGCAGTATTATCGATATGTTGTGCCATTTCTCAGAAGAACAGCTTATATGCTAAAACCACCAACACCAACTCAAGAAAAATGCTAATTTTCTACCTCGTACACCTATAAACATTTACTGAACACAGGGCATAGTGCCTGTTTCTTTGCGATTACTCAAGATTTCCTGGGCACTTTGCAAGTCCTGTGTCCGCTTAAAAATAGATAGCTTTAAGTGACATACAGTCAAGTGATCAGACTACTGTTCAGGTGGTGTAACGTTACACCTTTGCTCGTGTATCCAAAGCAATATATCCTACACCTGTGTGACCTGTAAACCATATTTGGTATAATGGTACAAGTTTTCTTTTTATACTGTGCAGGTAGTGTTACTTTATTGTTGCCTCTGTAAGAATTTCTTAGAGCTTGCCCATGTGTGTCTCTTCTTCTTACCTTCATTGGCTACCTCATAGCCATCAGGGTTCATAGAAGGCATGATGTGAATGCGGGTATTGTTGACCAACTTAGTGACCTCCGGGTCAGTACCATAGTTACGGCACAGGTACTCGATGAGGTTAAGCAATAGCTCTCGGCCCACCACTTCATTACCGTGCATGTTGCCTATGTACTTAAACTCTGGCTCACCTGACATGGAAACAAAAAAGGACCTCAGAGTGAAAATTCCCAATAATAGGAACAAAACAAAAGAAAGTAACCCTTTGTAACTACTTTAAGAAACCGCCTACAACATACCATGCTCATGGACTGTGGGGTTGTCGGAGATGACCATCACATAGAGCTCACGGTGTTCCACAGAGCAGCCAACTGAGTACAGGTGGACAATAGAGGGGAACTCGCTGCTGTACTTGCGTAAGAACAGCTCCATGTCTGCATAGTTATGGTGACGAAATTCTTGGGGCTGGATGGGTTGGTGTTCAGGTGGAAGCGAAGGAGGGCTGTTCTTGTTTCCCTCAGGAGGAACCACCCAGGTCTGTGTAGAGTTAGAACTGCTAGTAGTGGTGGTGGGGATGTTTGGATCATTGGTGGATGGCATAGAGTCTGTTGCCACAGTGGTGCTACCTGCAGCCTCACTGACCACAGGTACCAAGGTAAAGTTTAGCTCTGTGGCTTTGCCCTCCATGATCTGGACACTATGGACTGTCATTGATGTGTACCTGTGATCAGAAAAAAAACAAACACATGCTTGAGGACCTCAGCTCCACCTTAAAATCACAAGGAAGTACCAAAATTAGACATCACAGATGCTATAACAAAGCAAATTGGTAATTTAAGCCTCTCTACCAGGAAGTTGCCACCAATAAACTTGTGAAACACATTTCACACTTCAGTGACAAAGTGTTACACCATAACCCCAAAGAGGAAGTAACTTGTGGGTAAATCTGGCTTGGACATGGACACTGAGCTCAAGGTTTGATAGTCTGAAGAGCCAGATTACAAATTTTGCTTTGTTCTCTGTAATCTGGCAACAACCTACAGGCAACAAGCAGCAATTAATGCACCACTCGCTGGTCTGTCATTTGTTATTGTACTGAAAATTGAAACCTAACTATTCTTTGGCATTTTTGTGTGTGGCAAGTCTTGTCCTCTAATGGATAATCTCTCTTTTTTGTTTTTTAAACCTGCTATGCAAAGGAGGTTCAATGATATTATTCACCCTTGAGCCACAGCTGTGATGTTGTATGTCCCTGGGAGTAGGAGGCGGTAGTATTCCCCATATTTTCCTGTGGTCAGGTTGTGGCGAATGCCTGCCACCACAATGCTGACATTGGTGAGAGCAGCTCCATTGATGGCCTCCTTCACATAGCCGCGGACACCTATATGGACCTGAAAGACAGCAGTGTTGTAAATACCAAGGGCATCTTGATGAACTGGAGCATTAATATGCTAAATGTGCCAGGCAGGGTTTGATTGTGACATTATCCCTTTAAAAAAAACAGAAGGTACTTTATTTTGAACGGTGATCATCATCATTACTTCGGTTTTAGATGTAAGCTCTACCTTTTCAATGTATGCTAGTAGAGATTCCCTGTTCAGATCCCATTCCTTGCGGAGCTCAGCAGCAGGAGGATATTTGCAGCAGCTCAGCTCCAAGGTGATTTCTAGACAGTTTCCATAGAGGTAGTTGTAGTCTTGCATCCCTCCTAGATAACAGGCCAGAAATTTAGTAAACCAATCATGCTACAGGTGACACATACAATAATAATATTATATAAAAGAAGAGGATATGTTTAAATCCAGTAATTGAACAAATGCGTACAACATTTAATCATAAAGTAACTTCTTAAACATGCTCTGCCTCCTTAAACATGATCCTCATTGGTGGCAGGCCAACTGATCAACAGAAAAAGAAGGCATGGTCTGCAAAGGCTTGGGCCTGTCTTTGTCTCTCCAATGCCACAGTTTAAGGATTGTGTTTAATGTGGCAACCAGCCGTGACAGCTGCAGTTGGCCACTTAAACTAGCCACCCCCCACCCCGACTATGGCAAACAGAGAGACGCACAGGATGGGAGGCTGTTCGGCTGGCCATCCTACTGAAGCATCAGCAGGATGGTTGCCATGACTGCCTGCTGGGTGGCCACAGGAACCCAACGAAACAGCCACCATTTGCCACTTAGCAACAGTCAAAGTGAAAGAGCTCACTCACACACCAAACACTGACAAATGACTTCAACAAAGCAACCAGCTTCCCGCCAGTGTCGATGAGGAAGACGTCAACCAAACCACAACAGATATACGTTGGGTCTTAGCACACAAGCTTTAGCCATCTGTGATCAAAGACACACCCAAGCACATTCTTTGACTTGCATTACTTTTATTCCTGGGCTCCACAAAAATGTATTGTGGTACAAAAAACACCTAATATCCAAAAACCGCAGACTTAACAACCACAGTTCTACATGGGCAATGAAGTGCAATGAGTACTGCTTTATTAAGTGCTTTTTTGCAACCTTTTATTACATTCCTTTTTACCTTCCTTTCCTTTCTGTTATAGTGCACTATCACTGATCAAAATCTTCAAACAAAAAGTTTGATAAATCTACTTCTTGTACAGACCATTTGGTTCAGTCATACCAATTTTTTAACAATCTGATCTGTTTGCGTGATTCTCCTAAAAGTCATGCTACTAACTGACTTTGGAAACAGGGGGAAGTGCAGTAAAGAAAATTACAATAGATCCCTGACAACCCAAGGAGAAAAGGCTGTGATGTGGTACATGCCTTGGCTCTGACAGCAGACGTACCAAAATATACACCGCAAGCACGAGTTCTTCTGAGTCATCCATGGTCAAGCGACAGCTGTTCAACTTTCTGAAACCCGGCGAGGGTGACTGGCTGCCAAGTCATTCACTACAAACTGTAAATGTCAACTAGAAGACGTGATAAACTCTTGGCGGCTCATCTGAGAAGTTTCAAACATGTTTTTCAGTTGTTCATTTTGCATTTCTCTCAGAACACAGATTATTTTAATACAAGTGGGGCATCCCCATTGTATCCCCCGAAGTAATCCATCAGTAGTAAACTGGTGGGTATAAACATTCGCACAGAACATAGGGACCTTGCCCTCTGAGCTTATTTTGAATATAGGTGGTCTGTGGAGATGTGTCGGGGTAATTCATTAGAGGTTTTACCCCCTGTGGTGGCAGCAGAGACAGCAGGGTGCTATGTCAACCAAACCAAACTTAACCTTTAAAAAATCTCACCTGCTAATGATGAGCAAATAACACTAGACAATGTGTGAGAAATCCATATTTGGCTGCAAAACATAACAAACAACATAATATCCTTTTTTCCAAGTCACAAGACGTTAGCCGTCATCCTGTGCTAAGCTACTTTAAGGAGCCATTCACTTAAAGTAAACACCTCCCATTTCCTGAAAGGGCATAACAAACATACAAACCAGACAGCCCAAACTTTAAATATCCTGTCTAGCTACCGGATACAATGACACACCCTGAATTTAACAGGAACCGCTGGCCAGACAATGGAGCCAAAATCAGATCAAGTAGTTGAATAAGCTGCTGCTGTGTAAGGCACACTGATGTTTATAAAACAGGATACGTTTGGTGGTCTAGTGATATTACGATGCAATATAATATATCCTAGTTTTAGTGAAACATCATGCAGGTCAAAACATAACAAAAACATAAAACCAACAATATGCCTTTTCAACAACGGTGAGCTCTCATCTTATGTTAAGGGTTACACTGCAAATGTAAAGAACACTCTCTAAGGCGGGCAAAAGACCATGAGTCAAGATACCATGTTATGCTGAATCATTTTGTCAAGCCCCGACTGCCACACAAAAAAATCTCCTGACTCCTGGTCCTGGCGCTTTGCCTGAGCCACTCATTATGTCACACAACGTCCTTTCCGTCATCTGCCATTAGCCCAGTTTTAGCAGTGACATTTCGTTCACCGAGACATGATAGACAGACACAAGTATTGTCCATTCGACTGTTTGACACTTCTTGTTTTCTATGTTCATCTTGAGATTTGGGCGTTTTTACTGCCAAGAGCTTTAGTAACCGGCTCCTCTCACAGCCAGAACCTGCCTTGCCTGAATACTGTTTAAGCTGAGAAACTGAAACAACAAAAAATAGGTCATCTTCAGCTAAAAGCGTCATTCATTTGTCACTGCGCCTCTAGTTTCTGATGACATTTAAAGCCAAGACTTATGCAGATTGTTTGCTTTGTTTTTTGGTAATGATAACACCTCCAGTTCTTTGTGGTGGTTAATGGATAGTGTGACATATAATGACATAATATCCCCTTAAAGTGACATACAACAGGAACAAATAGTGGTTATTTAAGGAATCTTCAAATTATGTGTCAGTTAACGACCTACATTATAAATTGTCTATTTTTGTTTCGGCCTGTAGATTTCACTCTAACATTTGATCCAAACAATCCTCATCCACATACAATCATCATAACACGGCCACTTCGCAACACCACAAACTCACAACCCTCAAAACACCAGAATATGCTTAAAAAAGGCCGACTTAAATACTGTCCTGATCAATCAAGTTGTGAACTGAATTTTAATGACCGAATTGTAATTTGGGGGGGGAAATGGTACCTGCACATGGAGTAGCTGGCTCCACTAATAATATCTAGATATGAACACACTAAACATCTAAACACTTGGAATAACAAAAGATCAAACAGGTGGTAAAAGAGGTGGTACTTCTGGAGTTAGGGTTTAATCAAGCAAATTAATCTGGCCACCAAGGCATGCTAATCCATGGAAAAGAACCAATTATAAGAAACACTACACAACCAAAACTTTCCTACAACAAAGCACATCTCAACAGGAAAAGCAGTGCGGTAACCTGAAGCTGCAGACACTCACATCACCAACTCCCAACCCTTCGGACAAACCAACAAAACAAAAGTATGCTGATCAAGTTTCTGCCCAAGTGATGGACAGTAGAACTGTTTCTGAACCCCGAATGAAGTGGAGTTCATGGAGAAAAACAAGCATTTACCACCCTGAATTCCAAAACGCTGAGACGCTGTGTAAAACAAATAAATATGGGAAGCAATCATTTGCAAACAAACTGTGTTTATGGACAATGGTTTCACAGCGTTCCTGAGCCAAGTGTTTCACAAAGTGGTGAACCTCGGCCCCATCCTTGCCTGTGAATGACTGAGCCTCTCAAGATGTCCCTTTCATACCCAATCATGATACCATCACCTGTTACCAATGAACCGGTTTCCCTGTGGAATGTTTTTGGAGCATCCCACAACTTTCCCAGTCTGTTGTTGCCCCTGTCCCGACTTGTTTGAAACGTGTTGCATCAAATTCAGAATAAGCATATATTTACAAAAATTGAAAAATATTTTATATGTACTCTTTTCAATTGAATATATATGTCAATTATCATATGAACAAAACTACAGAATATATATAGGTATAAAACTCTGGCTCAGAGTAGGACTGTCACAATATCAGATTTTCACTACACGATAATTTTAGCTATATGAATTGACAATAGCGATATTATCACTTTATCTATAGAAGACTTGAATAAAAATTCTATTAGTCAAATTCATCTTTAACTTTATTGTGCATCTATTGTCTCTTTTATAGCAAATAAATTACACTCAAAATACCAAGTGTAGGGAGGTGGAGAGAGAGTTTGGAACCATAATTGTACAAAAAGAACAATCACACTGAATGAATAGCGTATTGTGTTAATGAATAATAGAGTATGAATAATGTATTATCATATATATTATTAACACAATATCAATATTTAATTTTTTTTAGATCACAGTTATCGTCAATAACGACTTATCACGACAACCCTAGCATAGTAAAATTATATACAATTTAAGTTAATTGGCATAAATTTCCAGAGCAGAAATCTGAACTATAATAAACAGCTTCATGTGTATTTTGGGTGATTTCTTTCCACTAGTCCAAAAGAAAACATGTTATGGAAGCAAAATAGCCCAAAATTTCAAAACTGACCAGCGCATGAAGAAAAAGCTGGTAGTTTCTGACCTTACTGGAGTTTTATTTGTCCACTGTCCTAAACAAATAAAAAAACTTGAAGCAAATGATAGATCGTTGGCTGGACAAGCCATCCTCTTATACAGCAACTAGTCTTCATTCAAAGACACAACGTACCAATGTGACCCCTATAGCTGAACTTAGTCTTCGAACTAACTCCGACTGGATATCCTCACCACCCCGACTACAATAATTAGTTCTCAGTCACTAAACAACGCATTAAAAACAACGCAATATGAATCGTCTTACCAGGAACGTCATACCAATCCGCCCCATTGGTGATGCCATCTCTAAAAGTTTCATCCATGGCATCGGAACAGTTTGGACGGCCAGTCTTCATCACAGGGTGATTGTGGGAATACACCAGGGCCAAGTAGCGAAACAGACTGTCGTCCTCTGACGGGCTGTAGTGGCCCTGCCGCTGGTGGATGGCTGAGTCATCAAAAGGGTAGCTGGCAACCACCGTGCCACCATGCAGGTTCCCTGACAACACGAATCTGGAGAGACAACGGCACATTTTGGAGGCAGCCTAAAAGGATGAGTTCAAGTCTGCCTTAAAATCATATTCACATGCCCACATGTAAATTAAAAGTTATTGTTTCGGCTGTGAATGTTCCACCAGTTCAAACAGTCTGTGAAGCAAAGAAGGATCTTGGCACTAAATACTTTGGACATTTGGGAGATACTCAGATCGACTGATACGTTTTTTACCAGCCGATACCGATTCTGATTATTAGTAATCAAAGAGACTGATAATTGATATTTAGAACAGATCCTTTGCAGTAAAAGTGAAATTTAGAATAACCAGCGATTGAATGTAACTATGTACAATTTACTCAAGTGCTGTAGTACAATTTTGAGGTACTTGTACTTAACTTGAGTATTTGCACTTCCACTCCACTACATTTTGGAAAAATGTCTTACTTTTAGTCCACTACATTTATTGGATAGCTTTAATTACTTGTTACTTTTTAAATCTCAGATTATTGTGTTGATAAGCCATTACACACAATGTGCAACTTGTGTTGTGGGCAGGATAATTAGTTTTTTTTAAAACAGAGAGGTGACTACAAACAGAGAGAGGCAGTTGCATTAGAGCCAAAGTGGCACATTTTAAAATTATTTCATTTTATCTGTGTTCAGCCAAGAATAAATACTGTTGCTGATAATCGGAAATTGTACATCAGAATGCTTTTTAGCAGAGTATGAGGACTGTGTATTCTGTCCTTCATCTCTTACAATGGAGAGCCTTTAGGCATCTCTTTAAGGTCTGCATGGCAGGAAACAGTAAATCTTTAAATGTACTGGCCATGTGATTTTTATATACCCTATAAGGGTAAAGATGAGAAATTGAGCTGGCCCTTTCCACTACAAATGGATTTGTGTGCATGCAGGTTTGAAGTCTAGTCTCCCAAGTGAACCTCAGTCTTACCCACAATGCCATTAAGGTGTGTATTCTGAGTCACACCTTCTACCCCCTGAGGTGTTAATAAAGGGGACAAAGAATGTAGTTGTTCATTCACCGGGATGTTTGTCGCTCTCCAAATCCTCCACTGTGAGATAAACATTGACTGAAAAACATTGTTTGACATGATTGCTCAATGAAGTCATTCCAACCTGTGCTCATGGCAACATGACCTGAAACACCTGGACACAGTGGATTAAGTCTGCTGGGGCTCTGATGCGACTGTGTGTGTTTTATAGAAAAGGGGCTCACTTTTTCTCTTGGATCCATCTGATCACAGCCATGACCTCCGGGACATTCTCTGGATTGACGCTCGTGCCATCATACTGGTCGGGAAAGCTTCTGTTCAGGTCCTTATTTCTGGCATTGTTTCGACCCCCGTTGTCGCCACTGCAGTCCCCCTCTACGGACTTCTCAAAGCCGTCAGGGTTCATACTGGGCATGATGTAGATATCCGTGTTGTTCACCAGCTCAGAAATACGCGGTTCCTCTCCATATTTGGTCAGCAGGTACTCCACAAGGTACACCAACACCTGCCTGGACACGGTTTCGTCGCCGTGCATGTTCCCAACATATTTAAATTTGGGTTTCCCCGGTGAGTCCATATCGGGGTCCTTGGTGATCCGTATCACCCAGAGCTCCCTGCCCTCCACAGACTGACCTATGCTCGACAGGCTAGCTATGTGAGGGTATTTCTGAGCTAAGGACCGTAAACGGCCGGTTAGGTCAACATGATTGTAGTATTGGTTGTAAGTTTCTACCGTCTCCTCCGTCGAGCGGCTGACGCTTCGTGTCCGGTGCAGCCTGGCGTCACCAAGTGAGACAACAAGAAGGAGAAGAAAGGGGTAAAGTGACACCCGTAGTTTCGGCGTCGTCGAGAGATGCTTCCAGATGTGTACCATGTTGATGTGCCTCCTGCTTCTAAACCATTCGGACTTTAAAAGTGAAGAACAAACACAAGAGTCGAATAGTTGACGGTTATTTAGCTCCCCAGCGTCAACGTATTATCGCTGTCAGAGCCAGTCTGGTCTGGCCTGCTTGTTTCCATCTACTTCCGTTCACCTCACGGGGGCGGGGCTTCAAGATGAAGCAACATTTTAAGGTGGAACCCTGGAGATAAACACATGGGTTACACAATTAATCACATTAACAGCCCTTTAAGTGTACAACGACAATACATTTGAATATGTGTGTATTAATTGCATGTGCCTGCGTTCCAATAGCCATACTACTATACGATTTGGTATTTCAAGAAAAGATTTAGTAGTATGTCAAATGCAGCAGGCCATATGCCAAAAATACCAGAGCTAAGTTCCAAATTGCATATTTTGTCTTTTTCTTTCTTTTAGACTGCAGCTGCTCTTACAAAGTAAAAGCTTTTGTGTGCAGCATGCATACAATTGGGACATACTACTTCATCACTACATTGTGCCTTGAACTTTGACCCTCTTGCTCATACATCCGCCATAGTCTGTATATAGTACGTGCATTGATGTATTAATTATACACAAAGTCACAAAAAAAGTGTAGTACTTGCCATCCGTTATTGCATCTTCAGTTATCTGTCAATGAGCTGTCATTTGTCTGTGCTGTCTCAGAGGCTCAGTTGATGTGACGTATCTTCCGCTGCGCAGAGGATTGTGGGTCAGAACAGCCAGAAAAGCATGCTGGTTTACATATTGCAAAATGCGACCGGATGCAGTATGACATCCTGGTATTTTTGGCATACTACATTTGCCATACTATGTATTGGGACATGCTAAATCTTTTCCTGGCATACTAATGGTAATATGGGTATTTGAACAAAGGGCAGGACGTCCTACTGCATCTGGTCCCATTTTGTAGTATGCAAACCAGCATGCTTTTTTGGCTATTCTGACCCACAATCCTCGGCACAGCATAAGATATGTCACAGACAGATGACAGCTCATTGACAGATGACAGAAACCACAATATCAGATGACAGCACATTTAAATAGGTACTTCATATTTTTTGACATGTGTATAATTGGCAAGAGTGTCAAAGTTGAAGGCACAATCTTATGATGAAGTGGTATGTCCCAATTGTATACATGCTGCATGCAACAGTATGTACTTTGTAAGAGCAGCTGCTAAAATGCGGGGGGGTGGCGGGTATGCAATTTGGAACATAGCATGAGATGGCTCACTGTTATAATTATAATCGTTTTTTAATTGTTGCTAGGCAACAATACTAGAAAACAATTTACACAAAACATCACGTGCCACCCTAATTTGCCTCCTGGCCTGCTGTCTCTTCTTCAAATTGTGGTAATTATGGTTAATAAGTCGTATAGCTCTGGGTATCCAGAGACAGCCAGCATAAGTTTCTCCTCCATGATTGTTGTTTCCAAGCAACTGTAAACTTTGCCGTCACCATCACAGAAGGAACCGTCTCAATTCATCTGATTGGACAATAAGAAAGAAAGTTTTTTCAACACAAGGCGCTCAGAGCGTCATAAACGTGGGGAGCCCATGGTGCATTAGCAGCATGTAAAAAGCCTACTGCCCATAGAAAACAACTGGAAAAAGGCTCAGCACTCTGCCTGATCGGAGCCTTTTCTATGAGTAATGGTAGGTCCTGAGTCTATACATTCTAATGGAAGAACTGAACATGACACAGATTATGATTCTTTCACCCCATAGTCACCAAAGTAAATAGTTTTCACAAGCCACATTTCTTCCATTCATTTCTGACACTAACAGGGAATGTTTCAGACAGACTAATCAAGAGAAAATCTCTCGCCAGATCTGGAGATCTGTAGCGAGCATACTGAGCAGATAAAAACAAGCGGTGCTAAGGTGCAGACATTAAATTTATGACTGTGTTGTATTGTTTTGACATGGACAAGCAATATCCCTCAGTAATGTGTTAGGGTTATGGGTTCAAGCAAACAAACATTGTCATTTAAAAAAAATAGTCCACCTTTTCTGTGTTTTAAAAGACATGGGAAGCATTTAGTTCACCCTTTTCTATAAGATGAACCACTCTGGCTTTATGTCATACATTTAATGTCCTATTAAGTGACGAATATCTTCTACCACCAATAATTATTACAGCCTAATTTACTTCTTAAAATATTTATTTTCTTACCCTGTTATACACCTGCGGATTCTGATATCTTTTGCTGTACAGCAGGCCTACTTTGATTGGATGTTTATGTTGCTGATGTGCTTTGTCTTAACTGTCTTTCCTGAACTTTTGCAATGCAAATTGTTTGTACTGTATCTTATGGTAATCTTTATAAACATGTGTGTATAGTAACACTGTGGAGGCTATATACTGTATATTGAGGAAATATACTGCTAATTAGATCTCATTTTGTACTACTGTTGGTGTCAGATTTGCTGTATGTATAGCCTATGTTTTATGACTCAAAACACCTGCAAAGCTTCTGTTGAATTGATAAAAGTAAAGTATGAAAATGGTCAAAAGAATTGTTTAAAAAACAAAAGAGCCGAAACTCAAGCAGTGTCTGTGGTTATTTGAACCATGTTGAATCCCTTTTCTCTTAAGTTTACAATGACACTTTAATACACTGATATCACAAACACTTGATTAGTGCTTCTCTATGCTTAAGAGACACAATAACCCGTATATCTCTTTACTATTAATGACTCTACAGATGAAATTGCCTTTAGTGTAAAACAGGGGCATAAAAAAACAAAACAAACTCTTTCTTTGATGCACATTCCCTGATGCAACCATTAGGGATCCAAGTGAAACTTAAAATTCACTGTGTGGTTTTCTTATCAACTTTCTTATCAACTCCCGCGAGCTTCATGCTGATTTGTAAGCCTCTTTTTATGTTCAAGGTATACAGCAAGGGGTAACAGTATATGTAAACCAACATTTGATGTGAAGTGAGCTTCTGTTGACTGTAAACAGTCAAATGGAAAAGCCTGAGTGTGAATATGAAAATAAATCACAACTGAGCATCATGGAGTTTAGCAGCAGACTCTTATATTTCTGTTTATTTTATGTTGCCCATTCCTTTTTTATTGATCACTGGTAGCACCATGTTTACCCACAAATACGAGGAGCCATAACTCTGAGTGACATAACCACATTGCCGCCATGAGGCCTTTAACTTCCTCCTCTTCTCTCCTCTGTGGGTCGTCAGTCAGGGGCTTCACTTCAGTGGCTGCTTTCTTCCTTCCTTGCTTCTTTCTCTTTATCACATTCCTCTTTATTTTTTATGTGGCAACAGAACAAAACAAAAGTGTGGTAAACACCTTGATCGTGAGGCACCAGGAGGTGTCAGCCTCAGTTCACTAAGGGGTGACAGAACTGGCTGATGCTTGGAATGACTGGGTGAAGGGAGGAGTTGGTGGAGCTGGAGGAGGTGAAGAAGGTTGGGAGAGGAGCCTGCGGGTCTCATTGCTGGATTCGACGCAGTGACTGCACCTGGAAGGACTGAGCATGGGAGCCCCACTCTCTGTAATGTTTGTACTCGCCGCCATGTCGATCACACTCCATGATGTACTGGTAACCACGGTAACCGGGGAACTGGTAGCACACCCAGCTGGAGGAGGAGGCGTAGAGGAGGAGAGACAAACAGTGATTAATGGTAAGCGTGTGGTTCAGGCAGAAAGTGAATTGACAATAACCGTTCTTCAAATGATAACTCTCAAGAGGTTTGTCCTAAAATAATAAATCTTACACTAATAATCACAAATAAAGTAACAAAATGATGTTTCAATAAATAACGACACACATAGTTTGCACCTGAAAAATGATAACAGGTGGTGGATAGCAATATAAAATACAGGTTTCACTCTTGTAACAGCAAACTAAGTGTGCAAAGTCTTTTAACGCAATGCAACATGTTCATGAATGTCCACACAAAAAAGCTCCACATTCATTTTCTACTGATATTTCTATTTGTGCCATATGGGGCTCAAATGTAACCTCTTGGTTAATGCCAGAAGTCACATGTCAGAAGCCTGTGAAGAGTGATCCACGGGAGCGCAGAGGTCGAGACTTACGAGCCGCTCTGAACTTGCATAGATCCAATCTCATTGTTGCCCCAGCCCATGGCCTGCAGAGAGGGGTAGTCATCGTTTATCTCCCACTGGCGTCCCATGAAGTTCTCCTTCTCAAACAGCACCATCTTGGACTCCTTGTGGTTCTGCGTGCACACAATGCAACGAAGGACAGGTCCAGCAGTGATCTAAATATATCTGTTGCATGACTATTTGTGTAGATCATTTAGAGATGTGTGATTCAGTAATAGGCATAAAGCTATGTTGAAAACTGACACTGAACACTGTATACCAAATTTCTGTTCTGTAGATGCTATAAACACTCACAAGGTGAGGCCAATATGTTTTTGACTTGTTTTTCCTTTATATGTATAATAGTCATGAATAAGTTTCAGAGAGGCTGGAGAAAGCCTTCCCATCAGGAAAATGTGGTAGAATCTGCTATAATCATACAATTTATGTGGGATGTCCAAATTCTTATAAGATCAAATTGCACTAGTCTATTTTTAGCTGCAATGGGCAGCTGGTATAAGTTACTCAGTTGGCTCGTCACACAAGAAACCGGGCTTCTGATATCAAGTGAGTCAATTTGACAAGTCAAACGTGCTTTTTAAGCGGAAAGAGGGAAACAGAAACTCACAGCCGAGCAGATGGGGCGGAAGGACATCATCCTCTCAATGTGGTAGGCGTTGCTGCCGCTCCATGATTCCCAGTGAGGATACTCTCCTCTCTCCAACACAAACTGCTGTCCACAGAAGCTAGAGTGCTCATATCCTGCCCAGCTGGACATAAAGACACACGTACACAACATGCAGGACCATTAGGACACTTGTAAAACATACTAAGAACAGCCTTTTGGATTTATTGGGTTCTATTTGAGCAAAAAAAAGCGTCAGTATCTTATTAAATTTCAAATTGTTGCTGAATCTAAAAAATAAAGATGCGTTGACAGTGTGGATCTGTTTATTGCGGAGCCCTTTGTTTGGACTTACGCGCCACACTCCACCTTCAGGGAGCGGATGTTGTCGACACCACACTCCATGATATTCTGGCAGGCTGAGGTAAATTCCAGACGCTTCCCCTGGAAGTTCTCCTGGTCATAAACTGTGATCTGGAGAGGACACAAATGCATACATGTAGTATGCACATGCCGCACGCACACACTGATGTGTGTACAGACACACACATCATTGACATCATCAGGCCAGGCATGAAATGTTCATAATAATAAAAACAAAACAACGTTATCTGCTTTGGTAATCATTCATGGAAAGACATCACACTCACCTTCCATGGTCCCAGTGGGTTGGGATTATTCAGAGCCATGCTGCTGTGTCTCAGTGCTGATTTACCTTTATTGTACAGAGGAGGGAGAATCAGATTGCCACATAGGAGGCGTAGTCATGTTTGTTTGTAATTGCATGTTTTTAAAATCGATGTAAGAATATATGACCTCATATTACAGCATTAGAAAGAATCTTGACCTTTATAAAAGAGCTCATCGCTTGCTGCATGTTATTTGTTTGAGTATAAAACCATTCTTAAAGCAACGACATGCTCACACCTGATGGAGCGAGCTGTTGACGTCGGCACAATGCTGTTTGTTCTCCCAGTGCCAGTATGTCTATGGATGTGCATGTTTGACCTCAGTCTATACATTTACGTGGCTCAGCAGAAACAATGAAGACAAAGGACACAAAAATGTAAAGTGACAATTGTCGTCTATAGGCTGAATGGATTGAGATGGAGGGCTTACCTGAGCGGCCCCAAAGAATAGCAGTGCAGTGCTCACAGGGGGCTCCACAGAAATGATGTCCTGACCCCAGAGTAAACCGACCTATTTATACATGCTGGTGCTGAAAAGCAGCTGGGCCTGTGGGTCAGGGCAGGAGTCAGCACATTGCTGCTCCACTCATTGTTCAGCGCTGAGCTGCTGGGCTTTAGTCCGCCACAGTGAGACTGGATGGAGGGCACTGTGCCCAGTGCAAATAAGCACAAGTTCCAAATGGCCCATGACCAGTGGGCTGGACTAAGTCCTGGCACAGCCTGGTCCAGGAAATAGATCACCACAGATGTGGATAGGCTTACCACTCTGGTGCAAATTAAAGGAAAAACACATTTCATGGTAAAGCACAAAAGCAGGAATGGCAGGTTACAAACAGAACATTTTGTCTCTTTGACTGTTTTGGTTTTTAAAGTCTGGATCCAAAAAGACATAAAATGATAAAGGTGTCCCGAAAACAAGCTGGATTTGTATTTTAATAATGTACTTACTGAGTCCACACTGTGCTGTGCTCTGTCTCTGATCTGCGCTTCATGTCCACCTCAACTGACCCACCATCTCTGGTCCTTTCACCTTTTCACTCACTCCTATATACACACATGCTCAGTCATGCACACACACAGTCATGGTTCGAGACAAGCACGCAAAGGTCTGTTCCTGCAGCCACACATACATTCAGACCAATACAGAGGTTAACCCACACATTTACACAGATTCATTTAGATGTTGACACCTGACCTTGTAGTGTACACAAGACAATAAAAATGTAGAAAACTGTTTGTCCCACTCCTCTTAATTACAACTCTATATGTAACTTTATTGTTTAATTTCATGCTTTTTTTTTCTTAATGGTGGGAAGAATAACTAATAGGCTAATTAAAACATCAATTTAAGCCTGAAAATGTTGCAAAAGTACATCCAGTGATGGAACATTGAGTACATTTACTCAAATATTTTTTATTTTATGCAACTTCATATTTCCACACCACTACACCTCAGAGGGGAAAAAAATAGCTTTCTACACCCCTAGAATTGTCTGACAGCTTTACTGTACAGATTCATGGTCTGTACTTTAGTTGAGTATTTCTATTTTGTGCTACTTTATACGTCTACTCCTCTACACCCCAGAGGGAAATATTGTACTTTAAAGCTGTAGCTGTAGTACTTGAAAGCTGTAGTTACTTTTCAGGTGTAGATTTTATTTTTCAAATGTGTGATCAGTTTATAAAATATGAATTGTTATAGATGAAACTAATCAACAGTAGGTACAGCTGTTAAAATTAGCTTCACCTTGACAACATTCAGATGCTGCTTAGAAGGTCATGAAACAACCAGTAATAATAATATACAAAATAAGACTTTAAATGGAGGCATTCTACATAAAGTTTGCAGTTTGCAATTACTTATGTATTTCTACTGAAGTAGGATTTTGAGTGCAGGACTTTCACTAGTAAAAGATATTTTACTTTAGTCTTTTGTTTTGCATGAAGTTCAACAAGGAGCACGCAGATGTGAGAGCTTCATGGCTGCAGAATCCAAGCAAAATGATATTTCAGTCACACCCAGAAAGATAATGGCAGATGTAATGTTGACATTTTGTTGCCAGTTTGTTCCACATTTTCTTTATGTTCTATAGTTCTATATTTTATACGTGTTCTTCTTCCGGTGTCTACTCTATAAATGTCTAAAATAGCTCAGAGGGCATGTGTTCATATTGTCTTATTTTTAAAAAAAATAAAAGAAGACATTTCCTGTAGCTGCTTTTTACTATGTTATAATCAATTTTCAAGCTGCGAGCATTTGCCCACAGGCAAATTCAAAAGATCATAGCGCCACAGGTGTAAAAGGGAAAATATTCATAGATCCAACATGTAATGTCAATTATTAGAACACAGAGAAAGCAGTCAGACAAAATGGGAATCTTTCATTTTGTGTTGCCTTTTGATCACACGATTACTATTTTTATCTACTTTCACAAGCCATGAAAAGAAAATATTCAGCTAGTGTGCATACATGCTACTGTGCATGTACAAATGCACATGTGGGTATGACATGAGTGCGTAGGTGGGGTTGTATGTATGTATAGTTATAGCCTGTGTGACACTCAAATAAACAAAAGAGTGTTCAACACTCGCCTGTCTAAACAATAGAGAGATGGATGCTGCTGTTGCAGTCAGCACATTACACACACAGGGCTCAAAGGCTTGGACAGGCTGCACAGAGGATCAAAAGAAAGAGAGAGATTAGATGAAGGTGAAAGACAAATCAGAGCACAGAGAAACTGGAGACAATGAAAGAAGGGAAAGATGAAATAATAGAAAAAAGTATTCGGAAAAAAGTGAGAGATAGAGCGTGAGAGCAGTGTGTGTGTGCGTGTGTGTGCGTGTGTGTGTGTGTGTGCGTGTGTGTGTGTGTGTGTGTGTGTGTGAACAGGCAGGCAAACTTTTCTGCTGATGGCAGTGACTGTCCCCCCGGTCCCCCCACAATGGCACGGGACAACAAAACGGGCAGCCGAGTCAGCACGACTTGTCTGCAGCTAAGCAGCGTGACCTTTGACCCCACACCCTGCTCCAAACAGCTCACAGCCAATGAGAAGTCAGAATCTTGCCTCTATACACTCGGGCTGGTTGTGAATGTATATATATATCCCCACTCAGAAGGCCTTCGTCCATCGCTTTCTCCAAAGGTCGGTCCGTTTCAACCTGCAATTGTAACTGTAAGTTTCCACTCTAAGGTCTTCTAATTCTTTGAGAACTGCTAAAACCGTTGGATATTCAGGGGGAATACTGTTGTTTTTGTTGTTGTCACACTTTGGACTGAACGAACCAAGCAAGGACCGACTCCTCTCTTAAACCTTAGTCTTGGGCCGAGTAGATGGAATATTAACATAAAAGGCAGCAGAGTGCGATTTTATGTTTAATGCTGCTCTTCTGTTCAAGGGCGCATCCTGAGGTAAGATGGATGAGAAGGATGAGGGACTGGGCCTGATCCCACCTTAAAAAATGGATAATGACGGATTCTGACAAATTAGTACTTTGTGGCTGGTTAATGACAAATATTCAGGACATGAACTTGAAAGTTTACAGAGGCAATTCTGCTTTGAGGGCAGAATCAGATGAAACTATATTGCTAACAAAAGCACTGAATATGGTCAGAAAAGGAGTTCGAACGCTGGTGAAACGCTGGTGTTGGTTAACTTTTCAAGCCTCCATCAGGATGCACATTCAGACTATTCTTAAGGGCATACATTAAAGTGTGGTTTTACAGCTCGTCATAAAATAAAGGTACATCACACAAGAAAAATTTGAGCCCTAGAGAGAAAAAAAAAGATGTTTGGTTCAGTTCTGTAATATGCTGAGGGCACTGGACAGCTGTGAAAGTGACACAGTCCTGAATGATAGATGGATTAATGTGAAGGTTGTTTTGTCATTCTGCACACCACTCTCAATGTATTGGAGTACATGGTGCATTCCAGCGGCCAATGAACAGTAATAACCCTCTTCATAACCACACAGTGATCTCTGAAAATGACTGACTGACTTTCTTCTCTCTCTAGAGCTGATCATGTCTCACTCAGGTGCTCAGGGCAGTATTGGCAGCCACTCCGCCATGGGGCTGCGCAATCAGAAGGTACTTCTGCTTTCCTTTTCTAGTCAACTGATCAACTAAAAACAACTTATGCATTTAAAATATTTGACATCAGAAATGAGTGCGATGAGCTTGTTTTATTTTTCAGATATACCTCTATGAATACGAGAACTTCCAAGGCCGTAGGATGGACCTGTTTGGAGAGTGCCGTAACCTGTGTGAGAAGGGTTTCGAGAGAATCGGCTCCATCAGGGTGGAGTGTGGCCCGTAAGTCACCACACCCGCCATCCAAATATGTGTTACAGCATTGTATATATTTATCCCAACTAATTATCTATCTATCTATCTATCTATCTATCTATCTATCTATCTATCTATCTATCTATCTATCTATCTATCTATCT
>JBBPCS010000023.1:2232440-2246605 GCA_037974645.1 Hollardia meadi
ATCTATCTATCTATCTATCTATCTATCTATCTATCTATCTATCTATCTATCTATCTATCTATCTATCCATCCATCCAGCTGGGTGGGTTATGAGCAGCAGAACATGACTGGTGAGATGTTCATACTGGAGAAGGGAGAATATCCCCGCTGGGACACCTGGTCCAACAGCTACAGGTGTGACCGCTTCATGTCGGTCAGGCCCATCCGCATGGTGAGTTGGTGTCTCTCTGCACAGAGTTTCATGGGTGGACTGTTGTCTGCCTCGTCGTCCAACGTCTATTGGCACAAGGGAAAGTGCTTTTCATGGGTGCTGTTATATGTTTATCCCACTGACAGTTTTTTTGGACTAAAGCTCTTCATAACTGACATGCCACTGTGTTTCAATTTGATGATTTTCAGACTAAAAGTACAGAGAATACTGCAAGTACTCTGTTTCCCCCACATGTTTGGTCTCGGTGCCAAAAGCAACATTTCAGTCAGGACCACTATAGTCAAAGAAACTTAGATTTCCATTTGTAGTAAGTTATATTTGGCGGTATGGTTCTGTTCTTGGACATGTTGCATTGGACCTTTCCGTGTGCCTACATGGAAAGACACATGGAAGGGCAAAGTGCCTCAAAGTGGAAGGAGGAACAGTAGGTAGGGCAAAGCAGCTTAAATAGCACGCCGTGAATGAGATTGGATGCACAGAAGGGAATCAGCTGAGCCATCAGCTGATGTGGGCTGGCTTTCAGCTGATTTAGCTGGGATTGTGAGTTGAGCCTGACTTCCGTGGCCTGCCTGAACAAGCACTAAGCTTCATTTCTATTCCAACCCATTATCAGTACATAAACGTGACTGTATTAATGTACAACTATAGTGACTTTCTTGTTTGAAATCTTTTTATTGGCTAAAATTGTGTTTAACTTTGAAAGTGACAAGGGGGTGAACCAGATCTATTTTATATATTTTTTTTATTGCAAATTTCTATTTTATTTGTTATTCTTCACATTTGTGGAGCTTCTTTTAATTTTCTCTTGCAGTGTCTATTGTTATGCACCAAAACACCATGACAAATTCCTTATGTTTGAAAACGTACTTGGCGATAAACCTGATTCTGATCTTTGTATCTTATAGGATCCCCAGGACCACAAGATTTGCCTGTATGAATGTCCAAATTTCGAGGGTCGTAAGATGGAGGTGTGTGATGAGGATATTCCAAGCCTGTGGTCTTACGGCTTCCAGGACCGCGTTGCCAGCATTCAGGTCACCGGTGGAACGTAAGTCATTTCTCGTCATCTTCTATCTAGCTGGTATCTTATGGTGGCCTGAAGGTCAGAGAAACTGACTTAAGATGGGAATCATTAACTATTCCATTTGAGTTTGTTTGTTTTTTGGATCAGATATATTTCTCTCTACTTCCCCACACAGCTGGGTGGGCTACCAGTACCCTGGCTACCGTGGCTACCAATATGTCTTTGAAATGGGGCCTTTCAAGCACTGGAATGACTGGGGAGCCCACCACCCCCAGATCCAGTCCATCCGCAGGGTGAGAGACATGCAGACGCACCGCAGGGGCTGCTTCGAGATGACCGCATAGAGAGGAGTCCAGCAGACTGTGGGCTAACCGGAGGCAGTAGCAAGGGGTCAGGCTTGCGCTGCTGCTAACCATCCCTTGGAAATTCTTCAACAGCCACGTAGTCACACAGCTAATGGCTCTTGAATATTGTTAATGCTTTTACCGGTAGGATTTGGGAGTATGTGGCATCAAGTTCTGATTGTCACAGACTTCCAGAGCCACCGCAACACCTGTAAAAACGGTAGCAATGCTCTGTGTCTACAGACCTCATAGGAAGATAATATGTACATCATATTTATAAAGGGGTTAAAAGATTTAAGTTGATAGTTTGTGTTTATTAGTTTGTTTATTATACCCCTTTTATTTTATTTTTATTTACTGGCCTATGTGTTTCTCGCTGTAATGATGCCAATAAGCCTGTACACCAAAGTGCTCTCCCTCTCCTAGGATCCACAGATTTTAGAGAGTAAAGGGATAAACAATTACATCACTCCTCACAAAGTACTACCATGGACAGCTCTCAGCTCTGCACAGGCCCTGCAGTAAATCTACCAAGCAGAGGGAGGCACTATCTCCTCATCACGAGGCAAAAGGCTCACTTCAGTGACTGGAGGAGGGTAGTGATTAAACAAGAGAAAGGTGGCTGTGCAGGGTTGTGTTTTGCAGATGTGAATATCCTTTGGCTGTCCCTATTTCAGCTCATTGATGGGGCTGTCCAGAATATTTGCATTTTACACTTTCTCAGGGATGCTGGCATCTGGAAAGCAACTTTCCAATGAAAAAACATGAAATAAAGATATCATAAAGCTAAACGATCGTCTCTGTTCCTTCTTTGTTTACCTGCTTTTGCGTGTTTTCCTTAAGGGTCATAATGTTCTTACTCAGGTGTTATAACTAGACATTAATGAACCTAAAAGGGAATTATTTCCCATCAACTTAATGGAGTTTTTCTTTTGCTTCTTTCAGCTCATTGTTTTGATTTTACTGCTGCAGTTTTACAGTTGTGTTTGACTCTAACTGCTCTCACCTTGGTTCTGTTAGATGCAGGCAGCTTTTCTCCATCAAAATAAGCTCTGATAAACCCACTATACTCTATCTGCCCAGTACCAAACAACAGGCAGACACAGTTGGAGACCTGCTAGTGAACATAGGCCTATTGGAGCATTTAGCAGCTACATAGACAGATATTTCCTGCAGGAGTTGGTAAAGTGCAAAACTGAGCTAAAAGCAGAGCAAATATTAGAAGGTGTTAATATGTTCTATCGATTAGAGTTTGTTCTGCTGCCCCCAAGTGGCCATAAACATCAACATTAATACTTCTGCAAGAACACATGTTGATGCTAAACTGTTGACAATGCTACAGTCAAACCTCCAGAAGGTAGGCCTGTTTTATTTCAGCTTTAGGTTTTGGGAAGCTACAACACTCAGTATGAACCTGAAACCTATATTTCTCAAGCAGATAATCAGTTGTTCGACATCAACAGCTTCCTGATGAATTAGCGCCCTCCTGTTTTTACCTGAACATCACATCATTTCACGGGGTTATCACTGACTGACACCTGCAAACTTCTACGAGCTCTGAGAGGAGAGACGAGTATTGAGTAATCAGTTACTGTGCTCTGGTGTACCAGCGGATGACGAGGCGCGCTGACTGCGAGCCACGCACCACCGGTCGCTTTAAAGCCACAGGATTTGGATTAAATAGCTTTTGAGAGAGCCGATGAGCCTTGAGGGAGGGAGGGAGGGAGGGAGGGAGGGAGCTAAGGGGCTGATTTTTATCTTTTACCGGATCGAGAAGGGGAGGAGGCACGGAGAATGAGTTATTCTTGTAGCAGCACAGAGCCTGTTTGCTGTGCGGTGTATTAGCCAGCGCGCAACCTGAGGCTGCGACGCAAGTAATCGGTTCCTGCGGCGACGACGCCGAGAGCACCAGAAAGCCTCAGCTCCTGTCAGGTTGCACACCGAACAGCCCTCTTCTGTTGGACATGAAAGTGCAGCAAGGCTGCAACTCATCAGACATGGGGATCCCGGTTAGAACTGAAGAAGAATTGCGCAGAAATACCGTAATAACGCCCGAGGATGTGCTTGGGCTACAGAAGATCACCAAGAGTAAGTAACCTGCTGCTGTAATTGGCACGATGAGAAGAGCAGTTAAAGCCTTACAGTGAGAGGAGATTAGTGTAACCCATCTGCTGCTGCTTCCGTGTTTAGTGTCTTTATATATAACTGTACACCATATTTAAGGAACCACACATGTATACCATGGACAGCGACACGGTCTGAAAGGACCCTTATAGCTTCAAATAAGTCTTTTTAATCAGTCAGTGAGCAGTTATAGCCTTTATAGGTTTAATTATTTATTGCTGTATGGGGCAAGCAGCATGACGAGTTTCCCTTTTACTTGTGTGTGTGTTTGTAGGTGTTGTGCACTCACCTAAGGCATTGAAAGAGAGAGCAGGTTAATTGTATATGCACTTCCTGGTGTGCTCCTCAAAGACTACTGAAGGAAATCTGCCTCTTACTACCTTCTCAAATCCAAACACCTGTGGCTCTCAGGTAACAGGTGGCCAGAGATGTGATCCACTGATTAAATCTCACCACAAACAGTAGTCAGCTGGAACAAATGCAAGAGAAGAATACTATCATCCTGTTCTTTAGCTTATTATTTCCATATTATGTCATGGAACCAGGACAGGGCAGGGTGTTAAAGGCTACAGAAAGGTCTGGAACCTGGATAAAACTTAAGGGTTCTGCTAACCACGATGTTGCTGTTGTAATTTCGGGTGTGATGGAAACTGAATGGGTGAAATGGCATGAAACAGCATGGACCTGAGTACAGCCAGTATATAGTTCGTGGAGGTTTCATCAGAGTCCAAATTCAGTGAGCCACCATGAGGCTTACGGAATATAGTTAAAGAAATGTGATTAGTGGAGACTATTGAAGTTTATTGATGAGCAAAAAAAAGTTCATTCTTGTCAAATTAATAAACATGAATAGCTTTTTTTCATGTACCTCAAGGCCAGCAAACGTGAGCAAACTCTATTATTAGTGGCTGCGAGAGTGGGTTGAAAGCTCTTTTAAGATTAGTTAAGATTTTTGTGTGATTTCCTTTTGTCAAAAGTCTAATGATATTCTGAATTTCACCCCCACTCCTTACCTGTAAACCAAATTTAAGTAATTGCTGCTAACAACAAAACAGAAGTGAAAACTGCTTTGCCTCTAAAGTTGATTGATTGGTTTTAAATTAAGTGACGACACAAAACACAAGAAGCAAATATATCTGTAATTATCATCGTTGTTTGTAGCAGTGATTGAAGGTGACGTCTGAAGTCAGAACCCCCAAAACCTTAACACCAGCTCTCTGCTCTCATCCCGTCTCAGAACATCACAATTTGGAATACTAGGGCTCCATCCATGCAATTATACCTAAATCACTCATAATGTTGCAGTTATATCCGCTCTCCATTGACATCTAAGTAATCTAGATTATGTCAGGAGGGCTGCAATGACGTGATACACCTCAGGTAATTAATGAACCTGGAGCCAAAGTGTATGTGAGTTTGTTTACAATGGATATCAGATTAGAAATATCGCCATTCAATTACTGGCTTTACAAACTGTCATATGAAGATCTAACGTGTAGTATAGCCATTCAATAATAAATACTTTGGTAACCTGTCAACAATGAAATGTCTGTTTATGGGAATCATAGCCGGCTGATATTTGGGATTACACAAATGAACTGATGTTGAATCTCCCTCGTGTTTCCTCTAAATTGATGGGAGCGAAATTTCTCCCCGAGGCCCAATCTTTTTAAACGACAGAACAGTACCAGAAAACGACCTACCACAGAGAAAAACATGTGCGCCGCGCAATTCAGGCAATCATTTTCTTCTGCAAGAGAAAGAAAATTACAGTGGGAAAAGAGAGAGGCAGGAAAGGCCTCACCCTACAGCGTAAAAGACTTTTCCAATCGTGCTTTCGGGATGGTAATGCCACCATTTTGGGGCGGCCCAGCTCCAGCCTGCCACGGTGTTTCAGTGCTGATAAGCGAGACACAGCGCCTCATTGTCACTCGGGCAGAGAGGAGGAGAAATATAATCCAGACAGTAGAAAAGAGCTGCTGTGATCTGAAAAAATGGCACATTATCAGTTTACTGTTTACATGATGGATGATTTAACAGATAAGCAGAAATTCGGCCCTGACTGAACAAATGGAATGTTTACAATTTGCATTTTGTAACCTTGTAGCAACAAGAATTACAAAAACTGCTGATGGACAACAGAGGTGTGAATCAGTTTTTACATCATGTTCAGTGCGTTTCTGGTGCATTGTTTCGAAATTGTTTATTACTGCTCTATTGCAACCACTTTCCTCTCATCCACTCTGTCTAATTGTGTTGATAAAAAGTAAATGCCAGAAAATGCTTTTTAGAGTTTTTAAAAGGAAAACATGAATGTAAACAATGCACTCCAGTTGGATCACAGCAAAACATGGCAGGGGGCCGCAATGGCGGGGGTCTGTTCTTCCAGGTATCAGTGAGACAATGAAAAACGAAATACGATTATAAAGTAGTCCAACGGGAATGTGCGCCTGCGTGTATTTGATCAGCCGACGCCATGTTTTGCCACATGACGTTGCAAAGTTGGTCCTTTCAGTACAAAATTCCAAATTTTTTCCCCCGGCACCATTTCCACGCTGAGCTGCAGGGGAGGGGTAGTTGTAACACAGAGAGGGAATTTTGAACTAAAACGATAATCGCTTGGCATGACAAACCAAGACTGCCAAAACCACATATTAACTTTCTTATCGCAGCTATCACAGACAAGGCACTTCCATCCATCGCTTACATTGGATCTCTTTAGAGGGGGATCTCTTAATGTCTAGAATGAACAAGAGGAATGATTACAACATGTCCTCATGGGCACCTGACTGTTGTTTTAAGACACAATGTGAATGTGAACCTATCCTTTAATGCACATGAAAAGGCAAACAGCTGCAGATGGAGGGGGAGAGAATGTAATCGCTGTCATCCAACCACATCTAGAGACAAAAGTGTTTTTATCTGTTAGGTCAGGTTGGGTCATTGAAGTAGTTGTGTGTAAAGTGAGAAAAAGAACGCTTGAGAGAGAATCCTGTGAAGTTGATGTGCTCGTCGGATTGTCAGTTTTTTTTAAGTGTGAGATGCTGCTCAACAATCTGACAAGGACTTCAAAAACCATATTGATGCCTTTGATTGTCCATCAATATCAAATGAACAGTCGTAACAATCTTTAGGTTTAGTTCTATACCTGATCTTTTGCTGCTGTCCGTCAATATTTTAATAATAATACTGAAAACCGCCTTAATCTCTTCATAATAATCCTAAAATCAGTTGCTTTCAAAGGCTGCGAGTCACAATCAGTGATGTTATTTTGAAATTCTTGCCAGATCCCAATACTATTTATTTCACCATAAAAATGAGTCAATATCAAAACAATTCACAACAACAGTAGCAAAGTTATTGACAGGAATAGACACAGACAGTTTCAAGAAAGACATCTCCAAGGGAAGACAAAATTGGGATTATAATGTAATGGGATGTAGAAGTTCTATCACACTAGATTGGTGTTTTTTGACTCAAAGGATCATCGATTGTAATTTTAGATGATTTACTTGCACTAATGGATGATCAACCATTTGGCCTTAATAAGTCTGCGACACAGAGCAGCGCTTTATCTTCGTCGGTCGGGATATCCATTCTGTGATGTCTGCCAACACAATGACTGCAGCTTTAATTAAAATTGATTGGTGTTGTCGGTTCTTAATCTCCCATGCACAGCTGTCACAAGGTTGCTTTTTCAGAATGATTTGACATGGAGAGAGACGGCTCGTTGCATCCACATCGCTAATCAACAAAATCTAATGCTTGTGCTTGGTCTTATGCTCTGAATCAGGCACTTGTTGCCCCGCTTAGGATCATAATAACTACAAATTTTAACACGTTGAAGGTGAATTATGTAAGAGTGTTCATTACTATAGTCCAAAATCTGTCTATCAGAGTTTGATAGGGTTATTAATCAATACCAATAACCCATTCATTACTGGCTGGTGCTGATATCTTGCTTTAAAAATAATCTTCTGGCTATTTAGGTTTCAGGTTTTGGTACAAAATCATTAGCTCAGACCAAGAAGGCCAGAATACCCACTTAGTACCAGTAAGAGGCTCATAATGCTAAAGGCGTCGTCACTGCTGGAGGAAATATGTCAGATGTTCACTTCTCTCAGAAATCAGACACACAGGCCAAAATACAGAGAGCGGCAGCATAAAGTTCTCTTCTGTTCCCTTTTGGCTAATACATGCCAGATCATGGATGATGTAACTGTTACATGGCACAAGTAGATTTTCAATGATTTGCACATGATAAAGTATGCCAGCCAACAGGCTTTCCATAAGTCAATAAGATCCAAGCTGAACCTGGTTGCAACATCTTAACCAGAGGTTTTTGGCCTGTCACCCCCTAAAATAAAGCTACTTGTGACATATCTTTACTGGTTCCATACTTTAGGACTGTAAGTTACAACCATATCAACTAAAATGACATACATTTTTCTTCCTGTTTTATTTTAATATTATTTCGAGGCCTACAAAGAGATCATTCAATCCTAGAAAACAAAACAGCAATGATCTTATCCTTTCTCTCTCACATCCTCTCATAAAGAACATATGAAAATGATATACCCAGTGGACTTACACAAGGGACCTTATATTCTATATTTTACAATATTACTATACTTAATTATACTTTATTGTACTTACTTACTATATTTTCCGGTTTTCCCTCTAATGTCCTGCAGCTCTTCTGCCTCAACTCTCTGTGATTTACAGTTTCCTGATTGATCGATATCTGTTCTTGCTAAAGTAACCGCTAACTGCTGCTAACTGTAGCTGCTGTTATTTAGAGCTTGAGCTCCTACACAAATTAAGTGACACAGGAATATGTTAGGATACTACACAATCACATTCTCTCATGGAGTACAATTGTGGCAATTAAAAGAGGCACAATTCTCCCAGTCAGTGTACCATCAAAATGATTTTGACGCAGTTATTTTAAGATAAAATAAAATAAATAGTTGTTTTATTCCAGCACTATATTTACTTTATTTTTGGGCTCCTGGCTGTGCACAAAGGGAGAAATTGGAGCGGGGGAAATGCAGTGTTTACCTTCGATAACCTGTTGTGTAAATGGGTTGCAAGTGGGAGCTCGCCTGGACAGGCAAAAACACCTTGAATCACACGTTCACATTTGTTTGCATGGTGACTTTTATATGTAATCCCAATAGGAAAAAAAAATCACAAATATTACATCATTATACTGCATTTTACTGATGATGCAGCACTGTTAACACATAACATAATTAATTGCTTTAGAAGTGCTTGGCAGATTTTGCAACCTTCAGACAGACCCAGGTAAACTGTTTCCCCCTGTTTCCAGTCTTGACGCTAAGCTAAGCTAACCTAAGCTAAGCTAACCATATCTTGGCTAAGCTTCCTATCTAAGGCAGAGATGTGAGACTGGTGTTGAGTTACTCATCTGACTCTTGTCAAGAAAATTAGTAAACGTATATCCCAAAATTTCAAACTATCTCTGTCTGGGATTTTTTTTTTCTCAGCAAACTTAGATCACAGTATATGTTCCTTACTCATAAAAACCCCTCACAGAAAAATGTCATTTTTTTCCACTCAGTGATGCAGGTCGAAGAAAGATAAGAGGAAAGAATCTCATGTGCATTCGGCTGCTCAGAATGCAACCTCTGCATGAACCTCCATGTTTGCCAGTTTGCCTACAGGTGCTGTAAGCTAAGAGACATGAAATAGCATACACAGGTGCACTGTATATCATGATGTGGACATCATGATGTAATGCTAATGTCACTAGCTGCCTTTGGGTATGGACCATTTTAACATGAAGACATAAAGTAAGTTTTTCTTCCTCGTGTTCTGGGATTAATTGAAGATTAATTGTCTCAGCGTTGATTGAGACCACAGAGTCAAATGGAAAGAATAAGGCATGTAAAGTCAATCCCTGTGGCTGAAAGTCTGTAACTCCAGGCTAATCTTGGGGATTAAGGAGCTATAAGTGGCAGCTCGCTTGTTCTTTATGAATGCCACTTTGGTGTCAGACAGGCTCTGTGTATCTGAACACAGGAACACAGCATGACTCAAGACTTGGTGCTAATTTTACTCTCTCTAGAGGGGCTGCTGCCAAATGGATCTTTTCAGGACCATGTTCACTTTGTCTTACAGTGGAGTGAAAATTACCATGTTTAACAAGAATCTGCTGTTGGTTTTTTGGGTGTGTGACTAATGTGTGTTAGCACAGATGAGATTGAGAAACCATCAAATACACAAATATACATTTCTGGCAGACCGATGTGCTGGAAGTGAAAGTGACATCTGTCCCCACAGGGGCAATAAAGTAAATTGTAATCTATCATGTCATGTAGCAATTAACATTACAATTGGCACCCATCCTCTTAATATTCTCCATCAAATCTGCAGATCCTCATTCCTCCTGTGCTTCAAGTTTGTGAAATGAGGCAAAAGGAGGCCCTCAGTCTGCAAGAGGAGGCCTCAGGTATGTGAGGAGCATTTCATTTGCATACCACTGATGCCTAACCTCAGATAGTCTCGTTTGATTCGCTGCTGCACCTTGTTGTCGTGGAGCAGCCAGGTAGATGAGGGGAAGGAAAAAAACAGGCTAATCTAAGTTGGCACGCTATCAGAAGGAGCGTTGCTAGGTGACAGTGTTGAAGGAAGTGAAGTGGAGCACTTTGCGCACGTGTGTGTGTGTGTGTGTGCGTGCGTGCGTGCGTGCGTGCGTGTGTGTGTGTGTGTATTGTAGGTACGTAGGTGAAAAAAAAGAAGGTAAAAAGAAAAAGCATGTATATCATGGTGTTTTGGCATGTTGTACTGGAACATTTTACCCTCATAATTTTAGTTTCATGCTGTCAGGAGAGTAAATGATATTAGTCTTTGTAATAAAAGTAACATCAGTCGTAATTTAAATAGTTCAGTTTGGATGACGATGTAATTGCATAGATGCACAGTTATAGCAGGAAACACTGTAGCTTCCTATTAGCATTGTTGGATTACATGTAACTAGTTACTGTACATGCATAGATTACAAAATAAATGTAATCGCAATCTATTACAGTTACTGAGGAAAAAAACTGCAATTAAATTACAGTTACTCATCAAAATGTTGGTGATTACAAAGGGGCTACATCCAAATATATATTTTTAAGGTAAAAAAAAAAAAAGCTTATATGTATGATCTCATCCCAAGTTGTCAGATACCGACGCCACTAGGTCACAGTGTGTAGTTGCTCTGATCGGCTCATATTGACTTGTATGTGTTTTTAGAGCTAGTTTAAAGCCCGGTGTGCTAAAAAGTACCTTCTGTGTGTGGATGAGATGCAGAGAGACGTGATTAAAAATGGCGGTATTGGACCCCCTAATGAGATCTGGCTGCGAATATAACATTTATTCTGTTGCTTTGCATTTTTTCACCATGATAGTTAATGGCGAGACATTTTTTTTTAACCCATTTGAATAATGCCATGAATTAGCAGCGCTCGTATCCAGGATATTTTGGCTTCATTTTTGTACAATGGGGGAAGTGGAGACGCATCGTCCATCTTTATTTACGTCAATGTGAATTACACATATGGTGTTTGTCAGTTTAAAGGATCATTTTGCATATTAAGAAAGTCGCAGCTCGTCATAAATCTGCTGAAGTATATAAGACTGGGAAAGTACATAATTAGAAAGATTACTCACCCAACAGTCACATAAGTGTCATCGTCTCATTTAACACTCACCAGAATGCCTGACTGAAACCTTGTAGAGCTGCTCCTGCACTCTGGCCGAGATAACTCTCCTTTCGGATAGCTGCAGCTATCCACATGGCCAGACAGTGTAATGATTTTATTTTTCTCTGCCATGGTGGTTACGGCCGCGTTGGTGTTGGTGACTTATATTGTGTGAGGGGTTTTGCCTCTCTATTTCCGGACAAGGCAGGTCAGCAAAGCCATTGTGACTAATCTGAATGCAACACCATGGGTAGGATGGCTTATAAGGACCTGTCTCAACCTATAGACAGGCTCCTTTCTTTCACCAGTATGCTATAATGGCCAGGCTAAGCTAAGCTAACTGACTACTGGCTATAGCCCTGCAACAAATTGAAAGGACAGACATGAGAGTGGTATCGATCTTCTCATCTAACGTTTGGCGAAAAGGCGATTAAACTTAATTAAATTAAATTAATCCCAAAATATCAAACTATTGCTTTAACAATTTTTCATATTTGCAGGCATGTGTCCATGCTATTATGCAACTATTGTTTTAGTGTAGTGTTCCGAGAAAGACTTGCTATAAAATGTACACATCTATATGGTTAGATAACATCAGATGTATTTTTGTCGGGGGTTTTTTTTTCAGGCGATGCTTTATAACCATTTCTCAGTAAATTTATGTTCATTGCAAGAATTGTATGACTTATTTACTCTTACACACTATGTGCAAACAAAGATGGTCACTTGATTGGTGAAATTTGTCCGTTTGTTTTCAGAAACCAGATTGAAATCTATATACACTTTGACAAATGAGAACATTCTGCCCAAAATAAGAAATGTGATATGTTATAATCCCAAATGCAAGCTGTTATTACTGGGAAACAAGACCCCGGTTCATCTTAAAAAGTACTGTGACAAACTCTAGTTTGTAAAAGAGACGACATTCATCAGATTTAATGGTCAGCTCTCTCCTCTTCCTCAGTCTCTGTTTCACCCTCTCTGTCTCGCACAAACTGAAAATGAGCCTCATCATTCATTGTGTGTATTTTTCTCTCCCCACAGCTCACACCTCATTTTGTTGTCACTAAACAGTGATCATCTGAAAAGGACAGGGTTTTATTACTACTCCTATAAATCTCTAAAAGGCTGCACAGTCAGTCATGATCAGACAAGCTCCTCCATGTGTGCACAGTCCATTAAATCAAAGTGTATTCTGTGGGTTTCAGGAGTGACATGTGTGAACACGTGCACTGCACTGGGTGAAAGTGACTTCACTGGCTGTACTAGCAGGTTTGGCAAGTAGCCATCTCTGAATACATCGATTACCCTGCCAGTTCTGTCAGACGTTATAAATTCAGTGGCTGACACATCATTTACCCTTTAGAAATGCTCTTGTTGGCAAACAACCTTACTGGACTTTGCATTGAGGGAAAAGAAAGATGATGTTTCTCCATTTCTATATGATCTATGTTTATATGGTAACCACAATAACTGACCCTATATCATTTCTAATAATACATCTTTTATTAATTAATTAAGTGCAATACAGATATTGACATTGAAAGATTTCACTTCAATTAAATGGCAGGGCAAGTCGCAGTCAGTGGTATTTGTTTTCAGTGAGCAGGATAACAAGGTCCAGTTCACAGTGTCAGCAGTATTACACATAGACAAACATCAATATAACATGTTACGTAAATCCCCCACTCTGAAAATCATGCTGAGACTGCAATTAAATTAGCTGGTTTGGTTTAACCTCTCTTCCGTCAAGTGTACATATACATAAAATCACTTGTCACATTAAAGAGGTGTAGTAAAAAAGAATTTATTTGGTAGAAGTAGAAGTTGTATTGATGCACAGTATTCGGCTATATGACGATATTCAGTCTACTTTCATGATTGATCATTGAAGATGGTTTGAATTGCTCTCATGCTAACTCTATAATCATGACCTCCAGGCCGCATCACACCCGATAAATAGTGTGTGAAGTGTTTCCTTGCTGTTGCTTTAGAAGTCCCACACTAACAGTAGTAATATTCTCCGAGCAGATGAGCTCCCCACATCAAATGAACTGGCACTAGAGGGCACTCGCTCAAACAGCAGCTCTCTAACCCGCCTACTGTAGTTTGGAAGGCAACATAACCAGAGCAGCTTTACGTGGAAATGTCTTGACTAGTCGTTGTGATGTTCGCCAGGGAAGCGCTCCACAGGTGCAGATGAGTGAGATGTCACATTTTCAGAAGAAAGACGCCAGATGTTCTGCTGTTTTTGCTGCAGTTTTAGTGTCCAGATTGCAACGTAAATTAATCAGTGCTCAAAATATACATCCCACTGTATTAAACAGCAAGCTCTTAAATAGTCCTGTTTCACAAGAGGGACATTTTTAGAGGTGTCAGGTGAAGTACTGTACGTTATGAAAAGGTCTATAAATATCTTCAAGCAGGTGGCTAAAGCCAGTGTGGGCCATCTGCTCTCTAACCCTATAAACAGTAGAGGATGCAGCAGCATGTTTGTGTTTGCACAAGACACGTGCACAAATGCATACATGCTTACATGCTTTTCATGTGTGCGTTTCTTATTTTCACTTATTTTCACTATCGTTGCACAGTCTTTACTTTGCATGAGGTCATCAGTAGGAAAGACCCTTCAACCCTTATGCAACACACACCGCCAATAATAACTGCCCTTATAACCATAATGAGATAGTAAAGGTGTGTGTGTGTGTGTGTGTGTGTGTGTGTGTGTGTGTGTGTGTGTGTGTGTGTGT
>JBBPCS010000023.1:2251976-2274278 GCA_037974645.1 Hollardia meadi
TACTGCAGCCTATTCCATCGCTGAATTTGCTACCCCCCCCCTTCTGCTCTTAATAAAATGAAGAGCCCCCCTTTCCCTACCTCAACAACACTGGATAGTCCCAGAGCAGTGACCCACAGCCGACATGCACACAGGGGTCGGATCCTAGTCCCACAGTGAGGGAACATGAGCTGCCAAATAAGCTTTAACATGCACAAAGGGAAGTTTAGAGGTTAATTGAAGTTTAAACTAAGCTACTGTGAATTGATCTGCATGGAGATTATTTTTGACATTTTGGTTGGATCATGAGGTCAAAGCCATTCTTCAGAAATACCTACAAAACTGTCTATTGTTCATTATAATCAATTATGTAATATTTAATATATTTAATATTATATTTAAGTTGCTATCATCTTATTTATTAGACTGGGACTGGATAATTTTGGACAGTTTTGTGATAAAGATGAAGTTAAATTTGTTTCTGTTTACATGTCAGTAATCAAATGAAGTTCAAATAAAGGATTTCACTGTTAAATGTTTTACAACTCATTTTATTTTTTTTGCCATGTTTCAATAAAGGGATCAAATCATGTTTCACACTGAGAACACTAATAAACTTGATAAAGAAAAATGAAATCTTGTTTTACTGCCTGATAAAAAGTTAACATTAATTACACAGACAATATTTAATTAATTCTATGAGGTGGACATGGGAGTAAAACAGTGTTAAGGCAAGATCAGATAAAGGCGTTGCATTCAGACTATATAATATATATTTGTACAACAATATGTGACCAACACATCTTTGATGACATTTTTGGTTAATATTTATTTATTTCAGCATCATCAAAGCACTTTTCAAAGCCTCAGCGTGTCATAGTGCAGGATTTCATTTTGTTTTAAATTGACCGCTTCTGTTGAATACACTGAAATTCCAGTTTCAATGCTAATAATTAATTACTTATCATCAGACTTAACGGTGTGGAGAATAAATCTTCACATCAAAGGTGTTAAATTATAGTGTAATGTATTATATTATGTTGTAACAGCCCTCTAAATGACACTGTGAAACAGATGGAATAATTTCTAAGGATTAAACAGGGCATCCGAGAGTCCTGTAAGTGAATGTATGTCAAATCAAATTTACCACTATTTGATCCACTATTACAGAAGGAACTGTTTAATACTACATGGGTTTGTTATTGTCTGTACACTTCATAAATCTGTATTTGGTTAAATGAAGGGTGCATTTACACTAGCTGGTCTGCCTCCAGCTTAGACTATGCCCACAATCAGTGCATCTGCTAGAAACAGTTTCTTTTCTATCACATCCTTAACATAAAAACAAAACACTAATGTCAGTAAAATCAGAGACCTGTTTGGTCCCATGAATGTACAGTATATGAGTTAAACGAAACATAATTGCATATAACTGTTACGAAGACTGTCAGAAATCGCTATTGATGATTTTGCTGGATGCCAATGTTGGCTGATCTATTACAGTTATTTTCCTGAGAGACAAAAGGCGTATACTGTTCTTGGGTGCTACTACTGAGGGTGCTGTCATTAAAGGCTTACAGTTTATTATATACATTCTGAAATCCCTTTTTAATTTATTGTTTGCAATATATTAGGTCTATTTATATTCGGTCTTTCTGTGAGCATATAATCTAAAGATATTTAAATTCACTTCACATGCGTTTGGGCAGAGCGGTAGAAGCTGCCGGCCAGTTCACCATAGGCCATGTGGAATTTGGCATCATATTTTATCTCAGATCAAACTGTTTATGTCAGTCATATCATTCTTTCTTTTTCTGCCCTTTGGAGGTCGCTGGGCTGTCAGTTTGGTCTTGTTGTCCCTTCAGAAAGCGTAGGATCTTCTCGATCGTGGCTTCTTGATATTCATGAGACCATCTGTGTCAAGAAAAGGCAACAGGCATTTGATGATGTGCATTGTAAGTAAATCAGTTGTCTCTAATTGATATTTTACTGATCTGCTAAACACCTGTCACAAACAATAAAAAGTGAATCCTTGTATTCATAAATAATTCATTGGCGAAATAAAACAGGCTGTAAATTAATAATGTTACCATGAAAAGGGGCTCTTAAAACTCTTACATTCACCGTTCAACCTGTTGGGATTTCCCCTCCTAATTTAACAGCCATGTGGTGAACGGTGTAAAAATATGCTGTCCCAATTGCACAGTTATGCAAACCAATAACCATGTGGTTTTCCACACCATACCTTCAGCTTATTTGAGTTTTCAGAGTATACAGCGACTCACTTGATGCCGTTGAAGTTGAGAATTGCTCTCATGTCCTCCGGCAGAGACATGGGGTCGGGCCACATAAAATTATCTGTGACGGGGACAATGTTCTTCTTGCCAGCCAATGCTGTGACTATCTCCTGCAAGATAAATGATAATATCTTTGAGTCTATGAAATATGTCCAGACATGACACACAAGCGCAGAAGCGCTTGAAATTTTCAGGCATTCAGCAGAAGACAAAGGTTGGTGACTCTTCCTGAAACTGTTGCAAGGAATTATGACATTAACATGGAGTTTGCACAGCTGAAAGTAGTCAACGCTAGGATTACATCAAATTACATAACAGAATATGTAATCTAGAAAGAAAGAGCAGAGGTCCAGGACATGCAGCCATCTTACAGCAGTGCACATCATGTTTACGAGCCTCAATTTCCTGACCTGGCAAATTCATATTTGAGTTTAATTAATTGAGTCATGATAAATTTTATTAAATTCAGCTGTCATAAAATGATTACTGCATTACTTTGATTAGCCGCATTACCTAAAAACAAATAAATGCACAGTGCATACAGTATGTTACATGCACCCTTCACAAATCTGATGTATTCCAGTTTATACTGTTCAGCTGTTCTAACAACATACATGTGGAAAATCTTGATAGGGGCTTAAGGTGCAGTGGAGAGGAAATATTAAGTAGTCCCTCACATGTAGCGAAGGGAAAACTTCTGACCTTATGCACCCAATCTTTCATGGCAGTGTCACCCATGCATTTGTCGAGCGCATTTGCAGACAGGACCAGGATGAAGTTACGTGCCCTCTGTACACTCTGAATCAGCTTGTCCTCAAATTTACCCGCCTCCAGCTTCTCCACATCTATGAAGACGCTGTATCCTCGAACCTGCAGGTGCACCTTCAGAAGGCTTGGGACAGGGAAGAAAGTGAGAAAGTCAGTTAAAATGGATGGATAAAGACTTTACATCTCCCTTCTGTCCTTGCCCTGGTTCCAGTTCTGACCTGGCCAGCTGGGAGCCGGTAGTCCGACGGTAGCTGATGAACACGTCAGGTCCTGCAGGCTGGGCATCTGTGTGGCACAGTTTTAAGGGCCTGCGGCTAAAAGACAGTATTTTGGCTCTATGGACTCCGTTGATTATGTGGCAGTCATGCTGTAGCTGCTGATCGGTCACGTTCTGGACATTGCTGCGATCCACTCCAGATTGGACCAGGCCGTAGGTGTACTGACGGAAACGAGGGTCCACCTCAACTAACCAGTCGGCCATATTGTGTGGGTCACATGTAGAGTAGTTGGCATAAGTCTTCAATACACGCAAGTCTCTCAAAAACCTGGAGGACGAGACAGAACATAGGTGTTACATCGCTCAGCCTCAGACCCATGTGTTGAAAGGTTTTTACCACTTGCCTCTTGCGAGTGAGGCCTGCAGTCATGCCCAGATCAGTGCTCAGATCCTGGTCTGTGATGTTCAGCAGGAGGTCTCCATCCACTTGGAGCTCCTACACAGTAAGACAGTTAGAAATGTCAGACATTCCATACAATAGGTAGATATTTAAGCCTGAATATTTTTTTTTTAACTTACCTGGAAACGGTCGCAAAAGGCGCTAAAGCCAACTTGCTGCAGCCAGGTCTGCACTTCACAGGTTTTCCAGTTGGGCACACATGGCAGGATACGTTTCGGCACTTCCTCCCCCATCATACTCAGTGCCCGCTTCGCAAGGCCAGAGGCTGTACCATTACTGGAGTACATGGCAATTCTTTTTAGGCTCTGCACTGCTCCGATCTCTTGAAATATCTTGGAAGGAGGATAAATTAAAGTCACGGTCACAACAAAGCTACCAGAGAATGTTGCCTAACATGTTGAGCTATATTGATAGTGGAAAGTGGTTATACCTTGGTGTTGCGCTGACGAGACTTGATGCTGGTCTCAGCGCAAAGGTAAAAGGCTGCAATGCACTTTCCCTCCACTCTTGTGCCATCCAGTAATGGCAAAAGATGCTGCAGATCAGATGCTGTCTTACCCTGCATGCAGTCCGCACTGTCCAATAAACTGCGGGCAAAGTCATCCGGATCCAAAGATGCAATGAATGGCTCCACCAGCTCCAAGGTTCCCGATTTCACCACCTCCTTCTCGATTTCTCGGTTTGTAGCTAACACAGTCACAGCCAAGCATGCGTGGAAGCGAATGAGCTCATCCTCTTTGGAAAAAGCCAGTGGGAAAAGCCACTCAGCCGCCTGTTTCTCGATCATCCATCGCTGGCAGCGGTGGCCTCCGTACATGGCACAGTTTGCCAGTGCCACAGCACAGTGGCGCAGCACGGTGGGATCTGTACCACGACACCAGAACAGGAGGGCATCCAGGGCACCGTTAGAGATGAGGTGGATGGACGTCTCCTCGGTGTGTTTGAACATGTGCTCCAAGATCCCAGAGACACTGCGAGCCAGCTGTGCATCTTCCTGCTGTCGAGTCAGGTTGAGGACAACCCCGAGACCCATTCGTGCTAAGTAATCTCTGCCAACAGAAGTTTGTAAATACAGTAGCAAAACTCATATAATTGATTAGCCAGACTGATTGCCATTGTACAGTAAATAGGATACTTAACAAGTGAGGCATAAACAGGCCTATATGGTGTGTTTGGTAACACCAAAGTTATCAATCTACTAGTTTATGGACAGAATGAAGAACATTTTTTATGATTTATTTATCCTTTAAGGTATTCATCAAGTAAAAAAGTCAAACATTCATGTGTATCAGCTCCTCAAATGTAAGGATGGGCTGCTTTTCCCTGTTTTGTATCAGTAAATTAAAGTTATATTGAGGTCAGTTAAGGACTGCTGGTCATACAAAACAAGAAGTCATGTTGTCTGTGATTTCTGTGATGGGTGTTTTTTGCATTTGTTTTTCAAATATTTAATAGACTGATAAATAGACTGAAAAATAAGCCTGAAATTCAACATAGATATTGTAAAGGGATGGACACAAAAACATGAATAATGCCTGTAACATTTAAAAACAGCTTTGCAGTTACCTGACTGTTCAGTCTTATTCCCAGGTCATCAAATACTGACACTTTGGCCTCGTGGCCAGCACGACCAACTAACCCAAAGTGTCGGTTTTTAACGACCTGGGAATGAGACTTTCTTACACATTGCACCTTTAAAATGTTTTTGAGACTGTGTCAGAGAGATGTTGATTCATCTAGATAATGTTTGAGGCTGTAGTTTTAGGTTATGTTCTTTTGTCTCACTATTTATTAATATTGTAGCCTACTGCATGATATGGTAAGTTGCTTGTGTCGTTTTATCTCTGTACAAAAACTACAATTATTTAGTAGTTACTAAGGAACTAATGATTAGTTAACTATCAATTAAGGAACTAATGAGGAACGTCAACCATGTTTACCTGCAGCAGTGACGAAGCTGCATATTCCAGACAAAGGTTGGACAGCTTTTGTGCTGGTAAAATGTTTTTTAAAGCTTTCTTACGAGGACGTTTAAAAGTCGTTTATTGTGGCTTGAACTGCATGGAAATGTAAATATAGATCAGTGCTACCATGTTCCCAAGTTTTAGCAGTGGTTTTGGCTGGCTTGACTAAATCTGTCAGAGATTTTCCCTCATTTGCACATTTTCTGACTCTGACAATCAAAAAAAAAGTTAGACACTTTTGTACTGGGGATCTGGAGAGAGCGTGAGCAGAGACCACAGACCCCCAGAGGAGGAGGAGCCGGCAGAAGGTCCAAATCAGCGGCAGCAGGGCTTAAGATTCAGTGAGGGACCCGAGTTGGACAGGCGTTTGGCAACGGTGGAAAACAGAGGGCATGCAGTTTCAAAGCAAGGTAAGGACAATTATTTTTAAGGTGTCAGCATCACTGCTGCTACAGAATATGACTTGGATGTGGATATTAATATACTGTATGTGATGTGAATATAATAGTTAAAATAGTTTTGAGAATCCTGATATCTCTGGTTTGTTATTAAAGAACCAATTATGAACTTCCAGTAAAAATTCAGCAGCTACTTGAAGTTACTCAGTTACTCAGCGACCACTCAGTATGATGTATCACTTTACTTAAGGGGGGGGGGGGGTGGGGGCACAAAAAGTAACTAATGATTAATTGATTAGTAATGAATGAGGCACCAGTTCCTAATTAATTCAACATTAGTTCCTTAATTAACTAATCATTAACTAGCCATTAGTTCATTGGTAACTAGCCAACTCAAATGTGTGTACCTAAACCAAGCATTCAAATCTTCAAAATGTTTACTTGTTTGTTTATTGCAGAGCTGTTGTGTCATATTGTAAACATGTTTACGTTAATTTGTCCACCCCTGCACACACGTTACCTGTTGTCTGAGACCAGTATCTGCTCCAGCAGTTTTGCAGACTCATAGGTGATCTCCACAGCAGGTGTCTGTTGAAGCTGTAGCAGCAGCTCCAGGCCTCCTTCCAGCCGGATCCTGTTGCAGATCTCTTCGGCCACCTGACGGCCTACAGTGGGCAAAACCCAGGCCTCCTCTACCAGCTGGAAGATCTCCGCGATGGCCCTGCGGGTCTCATCCGAATCCGAGGTTTCCTTGCCAGTCTTCAGCCTCCTGATGGCGCGGCGCAGGGCGGGGAGCGAGGTGTCCAAAACCGCCTGGACGTCGGCACCAATGCCCGGAGAGACTGCTCTGGGGTCGGAGCCGGATCCGCTCCTCCCTCTCTGCAGCCGGCTGACATACTCGGGGACTGTGAGTCTTTCTGAGCTGAACATGATGGATAAATGTCGGTAGAGTCTCCAAAGGAAGAGCGTCAGAGAGAAGAGCATCTACCGGCAGTATCAGTGCGCTCAGATGTGTTTGTTTACAAAGGCCTCAGTCTGCTGCCCGCAGACACCAGCAGACACTTCTTCATGTATCAAGCAAAGCTTCTGTTGTAAATCAACAGTGACAGCTTTCAGCAAATTGCATCACCCCTTCTCTCTCTCGCACACAATGTCATCCCTGGCAGCAAAGCACGGAAACACTCATAAGCAGATCTTGAGCGGGTCACGGCTCGTCTGCGCATAGTCCTGCCTCAGCAACTGCTGCTTTATCTCTTTTATCCCACCGAACAATAGATGGCTTAATGCTTTCACGGAATCTGTTTGTATAAGAACACTTAAAGAGGCTACATCTAAGACCTCAAACTGGAAGCATAGAGAGCAAATACTGCTTGTTTGCTTGTAGAGGAAATAGACTATTGATGTCTCTCTTTGCATTCAGTGAGGTTTTGCAGACAAAGGAGGACTGTTTCTCATCTCATATGGGTTTCCTGTCGCACTGTAGCGACTTGTCTCCTGCTAAAAAAAATGTTTTTTAAAAGACACCGGTGTCCAATAATATCATCCGATCTATCGCATCCTTCGGTCAGCATCCACAGGCTCTCCTTCCGTATCTTCGAGGGTCTGCTCCGCCACCGGCTCCGGATACCGCTCCTCCCTGCATCACAGCCTGGTCAGAGCCTCCTCATCATGCCGAGAAACACCACAGGCCCTCTGCTGGAGGAACTGGTGAAAAACCTCAGAGCCACGCCATGGTTTCATAAAATGTATACAATACATGTATACTGTATACAATTTCTGTCAGATTATTATAGCCTGTGACTTTTTTTAAAAAATTCAGGTCATAAGTACCATAAGGAGTTAAATCACTGCGTTGGCTGACAGAGTTTAATACATTTTTAAGGATATTTAAAGAGAAAATATGCTTGTAAGATACAGATGCAGTATTTTAGTATCCCAAATTGAAGGAAAAAAATGATTCAAGTAGGCCTATCAGAGCACAATAGAGAAATCTATGCAAACTATGCCTATATTTTGGTCATGTGAAATGTAAAAAATCGTATTATATAGGTGTTAAAGGGGAACTATAGAATGCCTTGTGGAAATCTCATTGGATCCAGATTTTATTTTATTTATCTAGTTGTTGTTTTTTTGCCCCATGAAATAAAGAGAATGATCGGGAAAATCAATACTGACTGTTCTGAAACAATTGATGGGCTAAATGTCTGTGATACAGTGCATGAAGCAAAATCATGCAGGCAGCTCTTGATGTGTATTTTAATTAGTTGCTGATTCCAGTGTTTGTATACTCAATATATTAAAATGTGCCAAAAACCAACAGACGAGTAGACATTTAAATGTTTCTTCCTTGCAGTCTGGAGAGGACTTTAAAACACCATTTATAATTATAATAACAGTTGACTGAATGATACTTTTTCTGGTGTGTGGTCAAATTTTCTGGGGAGGGGGATGTCAGGGAGACTCGTGTTTTGACTTCAAAGTTGTGATCATGCCGTAACAGCTGCATTTAAGCAAATTGCTATATGAATATGGAATCTCATCAAAATAAACATACAAATGCAGTTCAAACAGAACTAAATAGTATGCAAGTGTAATCTGTGAAATGTCGATATGAAGCGGGCTGGAGCGAGCAGGTTTCAAGACCAGCTGTAACTAAGTGAAGTCTAAACAAATACTAATTTTATTTTACTACGAAAAATTTGATCGATGTGATCAGAGGTGCAAACATAAACTGTCATCGGTCTTCCGCATTCAGCAGCAGAGAGAAACACTGCATCTTTAAGAGATTATTGTGGTGAAAGTGATTGTTTTGTTATTGTTGTCATGTTATGGCCCGGGTGGAGACACAGTCATGACACAATAAAATTGCAGATGATCAGAGGTCAGCAGATGGACACATTGCTTAAACTTTTTTATTGATCTCTTTGTCCCTGTGCGACTCTGTTTGTTTGCTCGAGTAGAGAGAGGTTTGCAAATAATGTCAAAGTAAACAAAGAACTGGGGTCAGTGTCACATGTTTCCAATGACTGGAAGCACACGGTCCATCGTTGCTTTTCTCATTCTGTCCTCTCGCACAACAGAGGCAACATGAGACTGTGGGCCATCCTGCTGCTCGCTCTTCTTGCTCAGACGTTTGCTGCAGACGGTGAGTACAACATTAAATATCAATTTTAAAGTTCAGAAAAGTAAGCAAACAGAGGAGTGTTGCTGCTCCTCCAGTATTATCATGTTACTGTCAGACTTAATGGGCCGACTCGGTGTGTGAAACGTTCTGTGCCCTGATTTAAAGTTTGTATATTTCTATCAGCTGCTACAATTACATATTTGATCAAGCAATTAACACTTAACAGCATATTCACTGATTTAATGTTTAATTTATTTAACCGTTAGTCCAATCAGCCCTGTCTACACAAGTATCTATTAAGGCTGCTACAATTATATTCATTATAAATTAATCAGATAATTTTATAATATATTAATTGTTTCATCTATTAAATGCCAGATAATCGGGGGGAAATCACAAATGGCCAGAATAAAAAGGGATGTTTTCAAATTGCTTGTTTTGTCTGATCAGCAGTCAGAAATCCAAATTTAAAACTATATGACAGTGTGAAGAGCAGCAAATGATCATATTTATGAAGGTGGGACCTGTAAATATAAATCGAACCAGTATCAAAATATTTATTTATTTCTGTTGATCGATTCATGTTTCAGGGCCGTAAGCAGGCACTGACTATATAGAGCTATCTACAATGACAGCCCTGTATATTCAACAATGACAGTTATTATTAAAGATTCCCCTCCACATTAAGGCATACATAAAATTTCTCTAATGTGTGTCTGACATGGTTTTTGCAGGAAAAATGTATAATTACCACATTAAAATCCTTAAAATGGCTCCTATTCCTTTTCCCTCATTGAATATATGAATATGCAAATATGTTTCATCTTCTCAAGTCCATTCTCAGTATATGTGCACTGGAGGTTTCTAGTGTCCACATCACACCTGTGTATGCTGAATATTAGACCAGGATTGGCTTCCAAACTATTTGTGATGTCACAAATCATTCTCGTAGACCCGCCTTTTTAAAATTTAAAGAAAATTTCCACTTTAAAACAGTCTTATAGTGTCAGACTCTGCACAGACATCATTCTACACAGTGAAGCTCAAACATTCAACTGGAGGAACAAGAAGAAAAACATTTTTTGACTGCAGGGGGACTTTAATCATAAGGAACAACATATCCCATGATCCCGATGGCTTGGTGTCAAAGCCTCATGGAAGCTGTAATCGAATCAAATGCAATTTAACGTAATTATCCAAAGGAGGAAATAAATTTGGTCAGAAGTGCAGAACAGCAGAAGTAGTACACAAATACATCACATAAAACAACAGAGACAATCCTTTTTCTTTCTTTTTTAACTCTGTCATTTCATCTACAGAGTCTTGTATGGGTCGCTGTGAGAATGGCTTTGACTCTAAGAGGAAGTGCCAGTGTGACTCCATGTGCAAGTATTACAAGAGCTGCTGCTCTGATTTTGAGGCCATGTGTGGCATGATGAGTAAGAAAAACCTAATTTCTTTGGAACACAGTCATGATTTGAGTCGAGATGGTGCAGGCAAAGACGGTCACTGACACCACTTTTCCCCCTCAGCTCGTGGAGACACGTTTGTGCTTGCAGAGGATGACGATGAGCTGTTTGAAGGAACCACTCCACCCTATTTTACCGCCAACATTCGTCAGCTGAAGCCCACACAGCAGCCCATCTCGGACTTCGGCCGCAGACCGCAGCAACATCCAGAAACCACACTGGAAATGACCAAACCCCCACGACTGATGGATACCATATTTCAGAAAATCCCAGGCATGCAGATGCATGCACCCGTTTCACCGATAGTCCCATCTACAGACAACTCCCCCAGAGTGACCAAACCCCCTCAGACTGATGCAACAGCTGAGACGACCACTGTTCCCATCACAACAGCCACCACTGAAGCCCCCGACCCAGACGCTGTGGTCTGCAGTGGGAGGCCTTTTGACTCCTTCATGCAACTAAAAAATGGCTCCATATATGCCTTCAGAGGTGAGTAATGAACACGTCTTTCTGTGTGTGTGTGTGGGGGGGGGGGGGGGGGGGTGAGTGGGGGGGTGCTTGTGGACTCACATATTTTTTTCTTCCAGGGGAGTACTTTTTTGAGCTGGACCAGAAGTCGGTTCTTCCTGGTTATCCAAAGCTCATAAAGGATGTGTGGGGCATCAGCGGGCCAATTGATGCTGCCTTCACACGCTTCAACTGTCAGGGGAAGACGTACATTTTCAAGGTGGGGACACAGGAAATTATCTTCACTTACACAAGGTTTACAGGTATATCAGTTGAATGTTTAAACGAATCAAAACTTCCATCAGGGAAGCAAGTACTGGAGGTTTGACAATGGTGTGCTGGACGATGACTACCCTCGAGATGTCAGCGTGGGCTTTGACAAAATTCCTGATCACGTGGATGCAGCATTTGCTCTGCCTGCTCCCGGACACAACGGGAAAGAGAAGGTCTATTTTTTCAAAGGTACAGCCAGACATGATGCAATGAATCCAAAATTTAGAGTAGTTACCAGGAAGCAAATGAGGAACAAATTAGGAACTAACTGCTAGATAACCATTAGCTAATGAGTAGCTAATGATTGATTAATGAAGAAATGACAGGAAAGGATATTTTGACTCAATAAGTAATTCCCTAATAATTGCTAATGGAGGACTATAATGATGAGTTAGGCTACTAGAGAACAGACTGGGAGATCCTGCAGTAATTAATTATTAGTAATAATAGAAGTAATTGGTTCATGAGTATCTGTGAAACGATCATACTGACCACTGAGTGTTTCCTAACTCTGAACCAGCCAGAAAAGTAGCAATGACTCATACATTTCTAATTACTTAATCATTACTCACTGTTTTTGTGCACCCCAAGTAGTACCTCATTGCTTCATTATTATCTCATGTTTTCATACCCTTTTTGTGTCCCTTCAATCAAGAGGTGTTTCACACTGAGCAGTTTGTTCCCTGGTAACAACTCAAAATTTTGTGTACCTTATTGTGGAGTGCTGCCCATAAAGTATGGTCTCATCTTATTGGTTTCTCCAGGCGATCAGTATTACACCTACGAGTTCTTGCACCAGCCGTCCCACGAGGAGTGTATCACCATGTCCGAGATGTCTCCGTCCACACTGTTCAGGCGCTACACTGACGTATACTACAACAACTACGAACATTTTCTCAGCGAGCTCTTCTCTAACTGTGAGCTGTGGTCTTACAGATCGTTTGTGCTCGTTTGAGAGTGGAGGCAGGTGTTGTCACTTGATACCACTTAATGTTTTTTTTCTTCTTCAAATCTTTAGTGCCTCAGCATCATGACAAACACCACTTCATCGACAAGGACTGGAAGGGCCTGAAGTCTCCGGTGGATGCTGTCATGACAGGCAGAATGTACGTCCCACCCTGGAGATCCACACGACGCGGCAGTGACTACCGGTTTGACCAGCAGTGGGGTCAACAGCAAGGCCAGCAATGGAACCAGCAGTACCAGCAGTATGGACAGCAGTGGGACCAGCAGTATGGACAGCAGTGGGGTCGTAGGAGGCAAAGTCGTTCACCCTTCTGGGGGTCAATGGCTGAGCGGGGGATGAGCTTGGGCCAGGACTTAGCAGAAAGGGGGATGGAAATGGGTCTGAGGTTAGCAGAGAGGAGGATAGAAATGGAGGAGAGGCTCGGACGAGACTGGGACAGACGGTGGGATCAGGAATGGGACCAGGACAGACGGAGAGATGGTTACCGCCAGAACAACAGAGGCAACTACGACTCCAGACGTGACAGGTCGTACTGGGAGTCCATCCAGAGAGACCTGCCCATACAGACCGTCTACTTCTTCAAAGGAGGTAACACATGCATTAGCAGTGCAGCTTAGGCTTAGCTGAAACTTATCAAGATGGTTATCTGTTGAACAATGAAGCAATTTTTCTTTTCAGCACTAATTCCAATTATGAATTTTATACAACCAGGCACTGAATATACAGAGAACAGCATTTCCCATGAGTCATTAATGCTGTCAGAACATCATGCGAGCTGTAATCAAATCCAAATCAACTTTAGTATCTTGAGGAAATCCATTCGGTTAGCAGGAGTACAAAAACACAACCCATGAACGGGAACAATACTGAAGCAAAGTTGTAGTTTGTCGTGTCAGGGGGCTGTAACCAGCGTGTTCTCCCTGTGTACCTGCCCCCTTTTAATCCCAGGAACATGTTTCAGCTTTTTCAGATAAAACTGATCAACAAAACCCCTCTGTGAGATGAGTTACGCGTGTCGATGGCAGCTGGGAGAGGCAACAGGAAATTGGATGTCGAGCCACAGGTTTATTTTAACTAGTCTCACATGCTGCGTTAGTCCACATGACAAAGAAACAGATGGAAAAAAATCCTTTACAGTCACACTTGTTTTGATACATGTTGACAGTGATGATAGTCCCAAACTTATACCATGTTATGTTCTTTGGCTTGGAGTGAGATTTGTTATCCACAAGAAGGTCATACCCGGCAGGAACATGAGCTGCTCCCACAGATAAAAATGCCTTCGTCTGGACTCGACTAGAGGGAGTGTGGGGGCTCTTCAAACTTAATCCTTTTACTTCATAGCACCAGTTTTGAAGTACCACTCCTCTCAAATTACCCAGAGAGGGAAAATGACTGTCTTGTCTTATGTTTTTTTCTAGATAAATACTACAGAGTGGACCTCAGGACGAAGAGAGTTGACCCGGCCATACCTCCATATCCCAGATCCATCGCCAAGTACTGGCTCGGCTGTTCAGACAACACTGGGGCAGAGAAGTAGTTTCAGATATTTTGAGATATTTTAATGTGATCATTCAGACTACATGTACATATAACAGATTGTTCATTGTAACTGAAACAGGTAGTGTTGTCTTTAAATAAAACAAAACAAACTGTGACACTTTAAACTTCAGCAAACATTGGAGATCAGTGAAAGTCCACACGTTGCTCCTCACGGACAAAGTTCAGCTGTCTGATTTTCTGAACTCTTCTTTTCCCCGTCTGTTGTCAACATCAGGTGATCTGCTTCATTAAACACAGCTATAGTGGAAACAGGCTTTAAGGAAATACTATAGTTTTTACTCCATTACATTTACCTGAAAACAATAGTTACTTGATGAATTTAAATAAAATGCATATGATCAGCGTTTAAAATATGATGCAGCATAAGAGGTTAACTAACCAAAGTAAGTAAATTAAATTAGCTCCACCTCAAACATGTGTGAATTAATTAGTAGTAATATTCCAATAATATGATAATATATTACTTTCAGAGGGGCCACTTCGCCCTTGTGTGTTCGTACCTTTACTGTGATACTTAAAAGAGTACATTTTGCTGATAATACTTTTGTAGTTTTACTAATTTTGAATGCAGGACTTTTACTTTTAAGAGTATTTTTGCAGAGTAGTATTGCTACTTTTACTTAAATACTTCTTCCACCACTGTGTTGCACACATTCAGACCCACACAGAAAGTAATTCAATGATGTTTTCTAATTCATGTATCATTATTAAATCTGAACATATATACAGTGAATATGAAAATATCTAACGCTCATGACATGATCGAGGTTTCATGCACAAACGGCTCATAAAATCTCGACATGAAATCCTGTGTGGGAATGTGGGTTTTACCCAACAGCTGCATTCCCAGTAAAATGTCAGAGGGCAGTGACGGGTGGGTTCATGCTCGATGGGACTTGACTGTAGGTCGTAGACATAAAAACATTCCTACAATTCCTGTTTTCTAACATCCAATCACTATATAAGAGGGCAAAATGTAATGCTATGTGATGTACTGCTAGATGTCTAAAGGCTGTACTGTGTACTGATTCAGTGAGTCACATTTGATTGCATGTTCACAACTTGATAGTTTTTTCTTACTTATATTTCCATTTATGACAAATAAAAACATCAGTTCAGCAGAAGACTCAAATCTAATTATCCTGCTTAAATTCTATCTGTTTTATTTGAATTAAAAACACACTGCACGATGACATACTGTGATACTTTTGCCATTGTTTGCTCTTGTCTTCTTGGAACAACCCAGATGTTCAAATGGATTTTCTTGATTATTCTCCAGTCTTTATGTCTGTTTATCCCTTCCGAGTCAAGACACAGTCAAGTATTCCAGTGCTTGCATGTATTAACAGTACTTACGTAGCATGCATACAGTTAATAATACATGCATCATGGGAGCAAATAAAAACAGTAATCGCTTCATTGTCCCAATGCTGGTCTTCATATGAAACTTGAGATTCTGAATGCAACCAGTGGTATTATTAGGAGAACTATTCTTTCAACCTAAAATATGTTTCATCCATATTCTTTGGACTTTAGTCTAAAAGTTAAGGTATGTTTTTAATAACTAATGCTGCACATGTGTACATGTCTGTGTAACAAATAAGGCTATAATTCATGAATGACAGACCTGTCGTTTTGATTTCGTTCAGATTTACAATAGTAACAAGGTTGGTTTTTTTCCCTTTGTGCCTGTAACCTCATAACTGCAGTTGTGTTTGGATCAGACCTGTTGACATTTGAGTTTCTCAGAGGTTATGAGTGTTTAAACATGACGTTTTCATAGCAGGGCTCTGCGCCCTCATTGGCGATGACCTCAGTGAGACTCGCAGCGTCTCCCGCTGGTCCCACGGTCAGGTAGTTGCTCTCAACTCTTTCTAAACTAGGGTCTCCACCCTGCCTTGTGTCTCCCTCAGCCCTCAGATCTGACCCTGAGTCAGCTGAAGCCACCTCTGGCACGCTCTTCAAAATGGACGACAGTGGTCTTTTTGGAATGCCATTCTCTGATGACGGAGTGTCACTGGCAGCCGCTGTCTCATGGGAGTTGAGGGAAGCGTGCTTTCTTCTGATTGGCTTACATACGCCAACCTCCCCTCCAGACGGCCCTCCCTCCTCCCACACACTTGCCCGAGCCCCAAGCTTCTTCCTGGGTGGTTTGGTCATCCCTTCAGCTGCCTTAGGCTTAGGCCTGCCAGACTCCTGCTCCCTTTGTCTCTGGAGGCTGCCAAGCCGTCGTAGCATGGCCTGAACGGGGCCTTCAGAGCTTGACTCTGTCTTCAACACTGGCCTACCTGCCTTACCCACCGTCACGTACACTGTGGTGACCTTATCTGAGACGCCTGCCTGAGCCTCAGAGGCAGATGTTGGAAGCTGGGTCCCCTTATGAGCAGCTGTGTTGGACATAGTCCGTCTTCGTCCTGATGCCCCGGGGACCTGCAGTGTGGCCCTGGATGGGGTTTTGTCTACTTCCTGGTCCCCTAACTCACAATTTGATTCCTGATTGTCTGGAGCCTGCACATCCACGTCATCTTCCCTCTCCTTATCCGCAGCTCCATCTTCCTCCCCAGTTCTCGCTGCACCTCCCTGACTTTGGAGGGTAGACAGCATCAAAACCCCCCAGGATGACTTGGGTTTGTTCCGTGGGTGTCCAGGGAGAGCACTGGGGTCCTGAGCCGAGCCACGCCTCTCCTTGGGGCTGAAGCGGGTGCCCTCGGCGAAAGAGACAGACGGCCGCTTGGACTTGGCGATGCTGGAGGTGCGAGGGATGTTGAAGGGTGAGGTGATGTCCTCACTGCTGAAGCCAGATGGGTCTAAGAACATGTTACACTTCGAGCTCATCTCCTGGAACTCATCGCCCGCCACCGCCTCAATGTCTGCCACAAATTAAGAGAGAGAAAATTCCAGCGACAGGAGAAGACGTGAAATCTGCAATGGCAGTTCTGCTCACCCACAAAAGAGGGCAATGTAAAGTTTGGTGTATCTCTGTTCCTACCTTCTCTTGGAGGGACACAGTACAGCGCCTCTCCCTCTTCCTCGTCACTGTCGAAGGAAGACCCCTCGGTCACCCAGCCAGAGGAAGGGGGCTCAATGAAGCTGTGGTTGAACGTCAGCTCTGGGTCATGGTGAGATACTGTGTGTGTATGTGAAAGATAATGGTTATAGGCTGCTGTTAGGTTTTAAGAGACACATTTAATTTCCCAGGAGCTCAGGGACTCTTCATTTAATTCTACTGATTTGCATTTAGTAATGATAAAACTTTTTCTGTACTTGAAATGTTCTACGTTCCGTTTGATGTAAAATATGTCCCACTCTGAAAAGCCTGTCCATGTTGTGAGATATGTTGTGAAGAAATCTGTGTTTTTAGCACTTAATAACTGAAATGAGTCCTCCTTCAAATATTTCCCCCAATCGAAACACAGACAGGCAGATACATTTTAGGATAAATGTATGTAATTTCCAAGAAGCTGTATAATCAAACAAAGCTGATAAATATCTGAACTTTTCATGAAAATAGGGAATTCAACTTTTGTCATTGAAGAGTTTGTACACAAGCCACAAATTACAATATATCACTGTATTAAGCACCATTATAATATGAATACTGTGCAGCTGGACTGACCAGTGACACGAGGCAAGCCAGAGGACCAGTCGGAGATGCAGGGAAGTGCAGCACTGATGTTAGCCAGGACGCTGTAGACGTGATATTTAATCCGAACTGACAAGCCTCCATCAGCCACGGCTGCCCTGGAAAAAAGAAGGTTACAGATTGTGTCTGAATGTCACAACTTCAAATCCTTGCTACCGAATGTATTTCCACCAGCGCAAATGTCATGATAATAACACTATTATCCTTTTAAAGCAAGAATCATAAAGTTAATGCTTTCAGATTCTTGATTATGTTATATAAATATAGTTCTGTACAAGTTCACAGCCCTTTAATCTCACAAATAACAAATATTATACAAATAAATGCGTTTAAACTCCAGTCCAGTTCAAGATAGTCCTGTAGTGTTTGAGCGTATACACTGTGCTGAGTGGACATCATGTTGATAGAGGGAAGTGAGGTACAGACCTGTCTTTGCCGTCAACAGGGCCTCCTCCACAACACAAACAGCAGCAGAGCACAGCGAGGAACAACAGGAGCAAAGGAACCAGAACACCTGCTAGTACAGAACCTCTGACACCTGACACACACACACACACACACACACACACACACACACACACTCAAGAAAAATGTGATAACATTCAGGCTCATACACTAATCCATGAAGCAGCATACATGGATGGATGGATGGATGGATGGATGGATGGTTCAATGGATGGATGGATGGATGGTTCAATGGATGGATGGATGGATGGACGGATGGTTCAATGGATGGATGGATGGATGGACATACTGCTGGGGCAGACACCAGTGACAGGGTTGCACTGGACCCCCTCACCACAGTCACAGACAGAGGAACAGTTGAGGCCGAACTGCAGGGCGGGACAGCTGCTGTTACAGCTGGAAACAACATAAAATAATATAATTACATCACAGCTTCAAACACAAAATCCTGTGTATGAACGATTGCAGCATCATGAAGAAGAAAATTAAAGGGACAATAATGGAGGTTTTGCATGTTTTTATCTGCTACAGATGAAGTCGGATGTTTACACTTACATTCCACAGATTTCATGTTCTACCTTGTGCATGACACAACTAATTTATTCAAAAAATTGTTTACAGACTATTACTACAGATTATTTAACTTATAATTCATGATATCACAACTCCAATGGTTTAGAAGTTTACACAAACTAAACTGAAGTTGCGTTTAAACAGCTTGGAAAACTCCAGAAAATCATGTCATGGCTTCAGAAGCTTCTGACAGGCTAATTGACATTATTTGAGTCAACTGGAGGTGTACCTGTCTTGTGGCCCACCTTCAATGTCAGTACCTATCTACTTGATATCATGGAAAATTTAAAAGAAATCAGCCAAGAAAAAAAAAAAAAAAATTGGATCTCCACAAGTCTGGTTTATCCTTTGGGGGAAATTTCCAAACGGCTGAAGGTTCATTGTTCATCTGTGCAAACAACCATGGGACCACACGAACGTCAAACTGCTGAGGAGACGCCTTCTGTCTCTTAAGATGAATGTACTTTGGTGTGAAAAGTGCAAATCAATCCCAAAAGATCGGCTTGCAAGCCGAAGAACACCATCCCAAAAGTGAAGCACGGGGGTGGCAGCATCATGTTGTGGGGCAGGTGCACTTCACAAAACAAATGGCATCATAAGGAAGGAAAATGATGTGGATATACTAAAGCAGTATGTCAAGACATCAGCCAAGAAGTTAAAAGCTTCGTCACAAATGGGCCTCCAAAAAAAAAAAAAAAAATTTGTTTAAATGTATTTGGCTAAGGTGTATGCAAACTTTCAGTGTAACCTTTAATTTCATTCACTTGAAATGAACGATACTGCCTACTCTTGTCCAAAGCATACTTTGTTTTATTAGCTAAAATTATATGACTATATTTAAAAAGTCCTCTGGGTGTGATCTTATCTAAAACATTCGTGACTTCAGTCCAATGAGGAAGATTTTTCAAAACCAGTCCGTGCTTTTAGGACTAAAGTCATGTTTGTTTTGGGATTAACCTTGTCAGGTCTGTTTAGCTAAAAAAAAAACACTGTCTATCCATATTTTAAAGCATTTCTCTTAGTTGAAATATTTGCACAGCCATGTATCACATATTCTCCAGGGTCAAGAATAAAGGACCTTATCAATCTGCTGACACTACAGCCATTCTCAGACTCTCATCACACAACAGACGTGACAAGAAAAAACAATGTTGTGTAGTGCGTGTGTGTGTTTTTAAAGTAAGACTATAACTATGTCCACAGAGAAACATCACCTCTCTCCCTGAAAGCCTGGCTGACAGACACATCTTCCTGTCACATGATGGCAGTTACCGTGGAAACAAGGACCACACAGGAAGCTGCAGGCGTCTCCATATGTCCTGTTAGAGCAGGCCTCCTCACACCTGGCAAGAGGAAGCAGTGACACAAATAATAAATCTGAAAAAAAGACCCACATTAATTTTCTAATCATAAACATGAATCCCACTACATATTTTAATCTATTTAAACTGATTTGACTCTTCTCCCTTTTATGTGGATATTTGTCCCACAGATATATCACTCCTTTGTGCACACACTCAAGATCAAGCATACTGCACACTTTAAGCCGGATTTTCCTCCTCCCTGACAGCTATTTTTATTCATTTCCATTGAGTATGAAAATCAATATTCAGTGTTGAAACTTGCTTGGGGGAGACAACCCATCCATTGCATGTTAGCAGTAAATGGCAGTACAGATGTGAGCGGTGATTGTTGGTCAGTCTTTCTTTTTCGGAGGCTCAAGCCACAAAACACTTTTAAACTGAAGAAAATGTTGGAATCGGTGGGTTGTGTTTTCAGTTCCTGGTTCTCATCTGCATCACCACAAGATGAAAATGTACCTTTCGACAGAAATAACTATAAACTCTGTCTAAAGTTTCAAATCTCTGCAAGGTAATTTCCATAATAATGGGAAATAAATGGAAACCAGCAGGTCACAGTGATGTAGATACACATGCTAATAGTAGATGTTCTCAGATTTAGGATTGTATGACATGACATGTCAGTGTGTCACCTCTATAATTATCACCAATGATTGAGGAAACCTTATGTCATGATATACTTTGTTAAAAAAAATTAAAAAAAAGTTTGGTTGAAATGTGAAGTATATTTGGTCTAAAATGTGAAAATCCCACAAATGATCCGGTAATCTTCACTCTAACTTAAGTACAGCATTCTCATGTTTGCCTCAAACATAGATGCACACCTGGATCCAGTCCATCCAGGGTCACACCTCCAACATTTCCCAGTTTTGGGGCCACAGGGTTCATTATTTCTGCAGTGCGGGCACTTCTCCTGGCAGCCGTGTCCATAATAACCAGACGTGCACGGGCGGTCGCATCGTGTACCGTTCCAGCCGGGCTCGCAGCTGTCACAGGCGCCATCGGTGGCAGAGCAGAACTGGTTGCCTTTACAGAAACCACAACTATAGGGACAGGATGTAGAAACAGAGCGAGAAAGAGTCAGCAGTATCACAAAGGTATTTAAACAAACGGGGGTAATCCTACCTTAAACCTACCTAATTTTACAACCACTGCCATACTTCCCATCTTCACAGATGTTGTTGCAGAAGAAACCCTGGTACCCCGGGTGGCACAGACACTGCCCGCTGGCCGGGTCACAGCTGCTGTGTGTGAGGTCGCAGTTACACCGTCGGTCACAGCTTGGTCCCCACCAGCCCGCCTCACACTCACACACTCCAGTACGCTGATTACACAGCGACAGGTAGCAGTTGCACGTGACGGGACATTTCAGCCCCCAGTGGCCCCTGTGGCACTGACACCGGCCTGTTAGCTGGTCACAGCTGGGGCCCACGGACCCCCCGCGGAAGCACTGGCACGGCTTGGAGCAGGTCGGCGTCCACCAGCCCTCGTCACAGGTGCAGTTTCCATGGACGGGGTGGCAGGAGCCGTGCCGGGCGCACTTGCAGGCGTACTGGCACAGCGGACCCCAGCGGTTGGCGTTGCAGGTGCACTCACCAGTGACGGGGTGACAGCGGCCGTGTGGGTGGCACTGACACACCTGGCGACAGTCTGGAGCCCAGAACTCAGGGGGACAGCCTGGTGAGAGCCAAACACATACAGGGAATACATATGATGCAAAACACTGTGTTAACATGGTGTGGAATGAAATTCAAGTACTGCACTTTGGTGCACTTGGGACTTTGGTACTTGTACTTTACTTGAGTAGCCTATTTTCATTTTCTTAAACGTTCTATGTCAACTCAACGTCATATCAAAACTCAGATGATTTCTTCTGAAAAGTTTTTAAAAAAAACAGAGTTAGGCCAAATGTGGTATAATTGTTGTTTTGAATTAAAGGCAAGGCAGGTTTATTTATATAGCACATTTCAACAACTAGGGAATTCAAAGTGCTTTACATAAAACATAAAAAGCATCAAGACACAGTGTAAAAGCAACATAAGACAAAAAAATTAAGAAAAGTTACAATTGAAAATAAAACATAAATAAATGAAATAGCATAAAAATATAAGAAATACAAAAGTAAAATATACAGTGCAGTGTAAGAGATGGGCAATTCTTTGATTTAATAAAAGGCAGTGGCAAATAAAAAAGACTTCAGGCTGGATTTAAAAGAAGTGAGAGTTGCAGCAGACCTGCAGCTCTCTGGGAGTTTGTTCCAGATATGTGGAG
>JBBPCS010000023.1:2274378-2298126 GCA_037974645.1 Hollardia meadi
TCGATATGTTCTTGAGGTGATAGTAGGCTGACTTTGTTATCGCCTTAATGTGGCTGTTCAGATTCAGGTCTGAGTCCATGACTACACCAAGATTTCTGGCTCGGTTTGTGGTCTCTAACTTTACTGACTGAAGCTGAGCACTGACTTTCAATCGTTCTTCCTTTTCTCCAAAAACAATGACTTCAGTTTTGTCTTTGTTTAATTGAAGAAAATTCTGACACATCCGATCGCTGATTTGTTCAATGCACTTACTCAAGAGCTTGTATGGGATTATAGTCCCCTGGTGATATGGTAATGTAAATTTGTGTGTCATCTGCGTAATTATGTCCACCATTATCCTGGATGGTGTATGGGGGGTGGGGGAGGGGGTTGAAGAAGGTGGATCCTCACAGGCGGAAGTTGATGAGGAGGGTGTAAGCATGCTCTTCCTCTTTGCTCTGATGTCTCTCATGATTGAAGCTCACTTCAGGTGGCTCTCCTTCAAGGTTTCTACCGCGTTGTGTTACGTCTTCCTCCTGTTTTGATTTCTCTTGTCCTTGGCAGAGAGAACAGTTGGGTGATGCAGCAAGAAAAATAGGTTATGGCTGAACAGTTTTACTCCTGACTTGTTGAGGCAAAGTCCATCTGCCTTAAAAAGATGTCTGCGGTCCCAGAAAAAGTTGAAATTGTCAATAAAGTTAACTGAATGGACAGTTGAAAGCCATGTGTTCAGTGCCAACAATCTGCTGAATCTCCATTCATAGGGCCACTGATAAACACCTTAGCATTTAGCGAGCTGAATGGTCAACAGATCAGTAAAGTCTCGTTTCAGGATTTCAGACTGCTGCTTCACAACATCATTTGTCCCTGTGTGCAGTATGATGTTTCTCACAGTTGGATGTGCAGCCACAATGTGCAGGATTCTTCCTGTCATGTCAGAGACCTCATCCTTGGGAAAGCAGAGTACTTTGGCATTTTTTGCTGCACATGCTTCTTATGTCTTTTACAGCAAAGTCACCCACAATCAGAGTTTGAGGCCCAGTCATGAGTCATGAATCCTTACCCTTCTCTGTGGGGATAAGAGGTTATCCAGGTCATCAGACGGAGATCCAGGGTTCTGCAGTAGTGGACCAAATCTGTTCTCTAGTTAAACACTTCGTTGTTCAGGAGGTTTGTTGCCAGTTCTCCCTTTCACAGCCGTCCACAGCTGTGACTTGCTCAGTAGAGGAATTGAAGAAGATGATAGTGCAGGCCAGCTGGTCGCATCACAAATCTCAGGGCGCCGAGTTCTGCCTGTTACTTGTCCTGCCTTTCCCCGGGGAAATTATTTACCCTTCGGTTTTGCTCCAAGAGAGTTCCAGGGAGGACTGCCATCTGTAGATTTTTTATCCAGCATACCTTCCTCCTGGTTTTTGGCAGTCATGTTGTTGATATTAGCTGCATGTTAGCATGCTCTTGGCCACAGTTTTGAGTCCATGGTAAAGTAGTGTCATCCCACATAGTGCAGTTACCTCCACGCTCACTTGTAACCGGTGAATTTTGGTTTCCAGCACTGCAGTCTTCTGTAGAAGTTTGTAAGGAGAGCATCTTGCTGCTAATTAGCTTTGGCTAAGTACTATGTATTCAATCACTGCAGAGCAGCCTTTTGCTATTAGTAGGCCACGCTCACTCCGTACTGAGTAGGTTGCAAAAAGTGTTGAAATATGGCAGCAGCCTACTATATCCACAAAAAATTACAGTCCCAATGATTTATCAGTATCCAGGGGCTGCTGCCTCGACTTTCTCACAACAGAAAAACAAGAATATCAGTAGAAATATGCAAGCAGGGAGCAGAAGGCCCAAACAGAACTTCTTATTTCTTCCTCATTTTAAAATCACTAAAATATTGAATTGTATATATTTAAAACTAGCTCCACCTTGACCTGCTACAACAGTAAAATGCTCCTTATGTGTTGTTATATTATTAACAACAGTCTGATAATGAAGTACATAATAATATATCAGTCACAGGGCAATTGTTCTGCAGAACAAGTACTTTCAAATACTTGTGTCAAATTTCAAATGCAGGACTTCTACTTGGAATTGAATAATTTTGTATTTTTATATTGGTAATATTGCTTAAGTTTAAGATCTGAATACATACAGTATGTGTGGAAATATAGGTGTTAAACAGGTGCAGTTCATATACAGATTTATGATGTTTATGATGACGTAAAAAGCAATATCGGTATCATCTTAACTGACTCTAAAAGGTCAATTTCATACAAAGCAATTTGTAAATAGTAAATCAAACTGACAAAACAGACACATCAATTAATTGAGGCTAAACAGCTCCTGTGATTTTACGGTAACTCACGTGTTTTACAGTGAGCTCCGTAGTAGCCAGGTGGGCAGCGACACACTCCAGGATGCACACAGATCTCATCCTTAAGGCAGGCCTGCTCACCCTCACACACAGCTACACACACACGCACACACACACACACACACACACACACACAGAAAGCAGGTGTGAATGAGAAACCAGGAAAACAAAGAAAACATGGAGGTAATAAAGGCATAATTCTGTCCATTAGGATAAACTCACGTATAGTGCATTCTTTTCCCTCTTGACGCCATCCAGTGCAACAGACCAGGGTGGAGGGGTCCCTAGATATATTGAATATTATCAAATTTGAAACTGTGGTGTCTAACCAGGAAAAATCAGCTACAAACACTGGAAAAGGCCTAAGAAAATAATTAAAAGGAAAAGAAAATATAAAATAGCAAGTATCCAGACCAAGGAGCTGCCCAGCACAAACTCCTTAAGAAATACCTACAGTTTCACAGTATTTTTTCTTTAGGACACAAGCCTCTGTCACCGACTCCACAGCTCCTGCTGTCATCACTATGAAACCGTAAAAAAAGAAAACAGGTGCGAGTGAAGGTAAAGTTGAAATGTACCTGACACTGTGGCAGACGTTCTTCCCAGCAGGATCCAGTGTGTGTGAGGAGGACAACGAGCAGCAAAGCAGAGCACTCAGAGCTCCGAGGAGACGATTCATCTCCACAGACTCCGAAAACCAAAACCTGGGACCGAATATCTGTCTCACGTCTTTACGTCCAGTCTTTTCTTTCCTCTCAACTTGTTCTCCTTCAAGTCAAAGGTTGGACAATGAGAGGCAGTATCTCTCTTTCTGTCTACCCTCCACCCTTCCCTCCATCCCCCTCTTTACCGAGAGTCGCCTTGTGGCTCCAGTGCAGCCAGAGAGGTCGAAACCCCCGGGTTTCCTCTTTCCATTTCCTGGGGAAGTCAGAGCCACTTCCTTCTATTCAGCCAGACACAGAGCTTTTTAAAGATGGTTGAACACTAACACACAAAACTCGCCGCACACACTAGTGAGGCACAAACACACACCCCTGATGTCCACCTTTTTCCCAGAATCTATTGTTGACAGTCTTCCAGGACGTGATGACGAACGCCTTCATCCTCCTTATAAGTCTTGAAAGTCAGTAAAAAGACGATGACGTTCACTTTGAGCTTAACAGCAGCAACACTAGTATAAAAAAATACATCGAGACCAATTCAACTTTCAGTACAATTCTGTCTTTAATGGATTTTTATTGACTCTTGAAATCTTAATATAACAGACAATCCAAATTTTGAATTGTTTTAATCACATTTCATCAATAACATTCACTCACATAGCAATTGACATCTTAAATCTGTTTTCAGAAACAAAAACTTTCCATTAAAAACATGCTAAAAAAAAATAAAAAAATTGCGAACACTGAATCTAACACATCTAATTTGACAACAAATACAACATTACTGGTCTAGCATTGAACAGTGCTGTGGTCAGATATTTAGAGGGAACAGATGGGTCAGAAAGAGTCAGTATGGTTATTTTATGGTAACTTGTCAACTAAGAGTGGTGGGAATTTAAAAAAAAAATAACACAACAATAACAAGGTTCATTTCCACAAGGAAACCCCCACTTTAAAGTAAAGTAACCAGTCTGCACATGTGCTTACACACATACAGTATACTCATGGGCATTTATGGCACCACCATCACATACACACTAACCAAAGGCTTTGGCTCACTTGTAGTGACTGAATATTAAGAAAATATCATTTTAACAATACAAGCAGTAAGTTAAGGCACATGGGCTAAAATGCACTCGCCACTCGGAAGAGAACATGAGCACAACTTTCTTTTTTTTGTTGTCTTTGAGCATAAAATGCTTCAAATCATTAAAAATACACAAACACGTGGCTTAAAAATGCCCCCACTGAGATTAAAGTGACGTGATGAATCTGTAATAAAATCTTGAACATTAGTTATAAAGTTAACTAACGCCCTCTTGTGGAACAGAGGTGAACATAATGTTTTCCATATTATTGGAAAATTATTATTTATTATTTCAGAATATATGTGTTTTGTAATGTCTTTGGTTTTGTTAAATAAAAGGTTTGAGGATCTATATAAATATCTTTCTTTTACTAATGATAAAACTTTCCTTACAATGAAAAATAAGATGATTGTTGTATTAATACTTGAATCATACAAAATTAAGTACATTTTTTGTGGTGAGCATCTCTCTGCAAAGAAAAGTGCTTTTGTGTTAAACACGCTGTTCAAATGTCCTCGTAATCTTTTTTCTGAGCCACAGCCAGATTGAGGAAGAGGTTGTGACTTGAGGGAAGAAGGGATCTGTTTCAGATCAAACTGAGACAAACTCTGAGGTCAGTACCAGGGTCAGGAAAGCGGTTGCTACTCTGTCTCATCGGTGGCCTCCGAGTCTCCGATGATCTCCCAGTTGGAGGCGGAGCTGCTCATGTGGGTGGGACTCCGGCCGCCGCCTGACCTCGTCAGGAAGCCAAAGCTGCAGCCGACAGAGTAGAAGAGACAGGCCTGAGGTCAGATTTGTAGTAAGAGATTACAGCTAAATATAGTCCAGGATTGTTGGAGATCTCAGGACAGTGACAGCGTCAGCAGAGAGTTGGATTCACAGATGATGTCTGCCGTGTTTCTGATTTCATTTTTTTACAACAGTGGCGGCTTTGGGCCCCTTTTATTGCTCTAACTTTGTATTTAATAAGCATTATAATGCAAAGTGCTAAAGTTAGTCATGAATGCTCTACTTGTTTCTCTTTGGAGAATCTGGGCCAAAATATTTTTTTATGTTTTAACTTTGTTTCAGATAATCTGTAGCAAAACTGACAATGAAAAATGGATATATTAAACAGGCTGTCTAACGGAGCCATGACACATGTTAACCTTGCTGTATTTTCAGTCCTGGTCAGACAAGATGTGTCTTCAATTAATCAGATTCTCAGTCAAGAGGCTTTCCCTCTCTTAGACACTAAAGTACTTTATTAAGGTTACTGAGTAAGTATTCTCAGTCCCTATTCATTAGTTAAAGTTGCTCTACAACCTTCTCTCAACATATGCACATGCACAAAAAACATGAACATGAATAACAAGAACACTTAAAATCTATTTTGTTGATTTGCTGAATTACTTACAGGAAAAATGAATTCTACATTGTGTTGTAATGTAAACATGTTACTAAAATAAAAAGAAAACTTATATTAAAACTCGTGAGTAAAAACTTGAATTTGTAAATCATCAGGGTTCACATCCACCTGAGGGATTTTGTCACGTGTGTGACGTCTGTTTCTCCTCCCCCTTGCATTAAGCAAATTGCATTAAATCCTGAGCTTGCTTCTCTGGAGAAATCCTCTGTAATGTCAGTCTGATCTCTGTGTCATAAGAACCAAATTACTAGCAAAACTAAAGCATCTCCACTGGCCTATTAAATGATGAGCTGTTCTTTGGATCAGGTCACTTAAGGCATGCTAGAAAGGGAATTAACTTATATGTTTTTAGAGCATAAGCAGGGACAGATGCTGAAACCAAAATAACCAGAACACCACTACCTAAAAACCTCAAGTGAGAAATCAGATGAGGAGATAATCTCTGCAGACCAGCCTTGTGGTTTCGGTGCAGTGTAGCAGTGTGGGCTGAAGCTGTACTCACAGATTTCGAATGCGTGATTCAGCTGGTTTGTCAGTGTCATCAACTTCTGTACCATCAACTTCTGTGTACCCGAACAGAGAGGTCTTCTCCTCCTCATCACTGGCAAGGAAAAACAAACAAACTGTGTTCTCTTCTGATCATATTTCCGTGCAGGCCTAATATTATTTCTGTATGTGATGAATGATTGTTAAGAGAGACCTGCTGCTGCATTCGTTCACAGGAATCCCGAGCATCTTTGCCTTAATGAGCTTTCTCTTTTTTCTGATGACAGAACGGACAGCTTCTAATAGGAAACCTGGACACCTCTCCTCATTCAGGATCTCCCTGCACAAACACAATCGTTTTCATTTAGGAACACTTCTTTAAAACTGTGCATCAACGGTAGGAAACTACATTACCCACAAACCCACGTCAATCACACAGTCGATGCATCTGCATTTAAACTGACCTCGATTTAATAAAATGTGCAACTTTTTCTCAGAACTATAACACACACACACACACACACAGTGCAGTGTACCCACCTCTGATAGTACCTGAGCTCCTCCTGCACCAGGAACAGGTTGGTTTTGAGCTCGTTCCTCTCAAAAATGATGTCACGCACCTCCTTCTTGGTGAAGCATGGTCGATCTGGATCCTTCTGGTCATACATCGACTTTTTCAATGACTCACAAGCTGTTTGATTTGGACTGGACTGATGGGAGAACAAGGATGTTTGAAAGCAGCTGTTGTTCAAGCTTTACACTTATTTTCAAATCTCTTAGTGCTGATTTTTAATACCATAAATAAGTATGAAAATATCTCTGAATTCAGGACGCAAAATCAGGCGAGCACACTTCTATACATGCGAGAAGTAAACTATGGTATACTTTTTTGGACATGAAATAAAGGCAATAAAAATGACACACATATATATATATATATATATATGATCCATCCTGTGTGAGAGGCATGCATACAGGGCTGTTGCTGTTGGTTCTGTCCAACTGTGCTTGCAGATTTTCTATCTCTTTGTTTTTCTCCTTCAGGTCGGCCTCCATGTCGGCCTTCCTCTCCACGGTGCTCTTCAGCTGGGCCTGCAGAACATTCTGCTTGTGACGCAGCTCCGCATTCATCTTCATGAAGCGCTCCAACTGCTCCTGAAGCTGTGGGCGCGCGCACACACACACACACACACACGGATACAAATTAACTACAATTTTTTAACACAAGTAGAAGCAAAAAGACCCACTAAACAGGTTCAAAGTCAGACAGACAGTTTTCCATATTTCCGACCAGGTTGTTTTTTAGTTAAACCCAAAACCAACAAGGCAGGCCTGAACCAAAAAGACAATCTATCTGTCGATAGAGCGGAGTGAGAATATCTATGTACATGCGTGGGATTTGGACCAAAAGTCTGGGGGAGGGAGAGGGTAAGGAATGATACCCCACAATGTCGACACAAGTGTAGCATTCACTTTATGCATGAAAAAAATTCGAGGCATCCGTTTGAGCAAACAGAGAAACGAGTCCAGTTGACCATGGGTTGTTGTTTTTTTGGGTTTTTTTTCAGTGTTTCACTCAAGTCAACTGACTGTGAGCAAAAGTGTTAACAATGACACACCCAGTTATGGCTGCAATTTAAATCATGTGGTACATGTGCCTTGACACACATACAGACACGTGCAAACGCTCAACACACACACACACACACACACACACACACACACACACACACAGTAGCTGTGTTTGGGTGGAAGCTCTGTCCAGACTTGCAGCTTAATAACGCTCAACTGCTTGTGTGGATAATCTCTTCTCTCTCTCTCCCTGACAGTAAAAACGCTTCCTGTCCTCCAGTGTCTTTACTGGATTATATGATCTAACTTTTGATGCAGCTTGTGACACATGACTGTGAACTTACGTATGTGTGTACGTTACAAGGCTCTGTATGAACAAGTATTAAAAATGTATAATCTTATCATGACAGTAACATAATAAACACAAATGTTTCCATGTGAATGTGCCTTTACAGAAAGTGACCTTTGTACACAGCCATAAAAACGTAATGTCATCGTGTTTGTGTGTCCACGTGTTTAAGGAGTCATACACACCACCATTGAAACCCAATTAAATGACAGAAAATGCTTAATCTTGAGGTGAGAGCTGCTGTGCATGAAGGTGCGACTTTTAATGAGAGTGTGTCAGTGTGCACAGGTGGAAGAATCATCATACGTTGGTGTTTGTGTCTCCTTACCGCCTCCACCTCTTTGGAGATGGTGGTTATTTCCTGGACTTTGGCTCTCAGCTCATCTCTCTGCCTGTCCACCACCTCCTTCAGCTTCAGCATCACCTCTCGCTCCTGCCGCTGGACACGGTCTGCACACACACACACACACACACACAAACAAACAACATACAATACCTTACAATGTACACTATCTTTCGCTTGCTCCTTGTGTGTTCTTGTCTTGAAGGTTGGTTTTATGTGCCCAGGTTTTGAGATATGCAAACATCACCAGGTACATGGAATTTTGTTTGTAGTGCTGGAAAATTCAACAAAAAAACGTATTTTCTAGAGACAAAGCACTACTAAATTAGGATAATCTACCAATTTTCTGTGAAAAGTTTTCATAGGAACTTCACAGCAAGGTGTGTGCGGAGGCAACATGTTCAGACGAAAAAAAACTGACTGTTGAGGTTCTCAGATGTATTTTTTAATGCAAACAAAGCACACTATCGGACTGGAATGGCAGAAATCTCTGACGCGTATACTATGTCAAAACCTGAGCAAATAAAAACCAAAAGGTGTCACACAGCTAGATGCCATTCATGACGAGAGGTTTAGACAGACTGGCGCAGCAGCAAAAAATGAGGCGTGTCTTTTAACCCCACGTGTTGTGGTCCCTTAAAATTGAACTCTTTCACACAAACTGAAATAATCAACAGCACATTTGAACTTCCACTCAGCTGAATGAAGCATGGTAAAGCAGCTACATTCATCAGGCAACATTAAACGATCACATTCACCTGCCACATATTAAGTATTAAGACGCCATGTTTTTCCTGTCAGCACAAGAAAACAAGAGTCAGCAAAATGACTCATGCTCAGCTTTCTACAGGCTGAAATTTAGCAGTTTGTTTATGTTTCATTTTGTCAAACCATTTAGTGCATAAAATTGATTAAGCAGATGTCAAATGTAAATTATTTGTACCAACAAAGTGTTTTTTAACATAATATAACTCCATCTTGTCAAAATCTGATAGTTTTGTGATTAAAGGAAAAACCTACTTGATAATTTGGAGTTTTTCATCATCGTCTTTTTGTTTGTAGGATAAGCACAGCCTTCCTCTGAGTCCTCTCCCACCTCAACTTCTGCTGCTTTAAAAATAACTGCACTACAAACATTGCAGTGACCAGTTTGACTGTATAAGACTGTTAAACCCACCGAAAATAAAAATAAAGTTGCATCCATTTGCATTCTTGGACTGGAGTAGGAGAACTACATTTGTTGATTTGCTTGTTATAAGAAGAGCTGATGACAAGGCTGGATAAGTCTTGGGTGTGTTCAAGGGATCACACCAAATTCTGATCTAATTCTATTTGGAAAGATTACTTTGTGTTTTCCTGCTACTTCCAGTGCTTTTGAAAGCAACACGGTATAAATCATGCTCGATTGTTTTTGTAATGTCCGCAGTTGTTTGTTTTATGTTATTTAAAACTTGCTGGGGATTTAGACGCATCCTAAAAGCACCAAAAATGTGGGCCACACATTTCCAGTTCAGAATGTCCACTCAACTCTCACAGATGGAAATTAAAAAAACATGATTCCCTCAGGCTTGATGAAGAGTTCATCTCCATTTTGGGGGTGGGATTTAAACTTGTGAGTACTATAAACAATATGTAGTGTAGAACAGTGAAAGGCTGATGTGGGCAGTAATTTAGAAAACAGTCCAGATTTTAACTACACATAGCATATTTTACATTTAACTTCAACATCCGGGAACATACCTTCCTGTGCATGGCTGCCCTTCAGCCTGCTCTGCAGCCCCTTCCTCTCCTCCTCAAGCTGCTGTACCTGGACCTGTAGCTCCTCACACCTCCTTCTCCACTGCTGCTCCTTCTGCTGCAGCTCCTGCTTGAGAGGACGGGAGACAAGACTGTAAACCCATAACCTTGGAGATGGGAAATTAATCTTCCCGTTTAAATCTCTTGAGCATGTAAGCATTTGGCAAAATAAGTTATGTCCAAACGGGTGTGTCATTTTTGTTAAGTCATTACAGATGTTTTGTTGAAATTGTTCCAAGAGATCTCAACATCAAATAGTGAAGAACTATGCCTCTTCATTTACTTGTTTAGTACTGATTTTAATAATTCTGTCTTGCCTACAGTGCACCGATACTATGGATTGTAGTGTAAAAGGCTAGGTATATGCTGATGGATAACGTCTACCAGAAGAGATTTATGATGTGGAAAAGGGAACAATGCAAGTTAAACAGCATAGAACAAATAGTTTGTTATAGTGGGTTATGATCAAAAATATTTCAAAACAAAAATAATTTGTCTTTAGAAAACCATTTAAATGATTGGTGTCACAGTCTCACAACAATGAAGTTCTTTGTAGTGTTAATAAACCACATAATGCATTCATAATTACAATGACTGGCTCCTGCTGTGGAAGTACAGCACCAATTCCCTTTGCCTGTACTGTACTCCTGTCACAGCAGTATTTTACAATATGTAATCTTTATGCCACATATGAACTAGTTCAAATTGCATGAATTTCATACTTTGATAATGCATTTAAATTTTGTAGTTTTGGAGAACTGGCATTGGAGTAGCTTTTGTGACATGTTGAACTTTATTAAAGTACAACTAAGAGAAAAGATCTAATCACTTATAATTGAAACCCATATTTGCTTACTTTTTGGAATGAGGTTTTACATTTTAGGTTATATGAACATACACATGGCCAGATTATCCTTCCTTGGGTAATCCTGCCCTTGGGCCCGGTTTCCCACTTTCCCCTGTCGGTAGTCAAATGTACATCATGCAATAAGCTCCTAAAATTGTAAATGCTATGACACACTATCTCATCAACAAGAGATTTTTCTAATTAATGATTGCTGAAAATCCATTTTTGTCATTATTAAATAATAAATAGTATGCTTTGTATGCCAACTTTGAATTTAGCCAAGTGCTAATATGCTACTTTTACATGTCGTTTGCTAACGTTAACTAGTAAATGTCTGTGACGTCCCCTGTTGATTAGTTGGCTATTTTTTCAGCTAACGTAGTAGCTACTCGTTCAAAATTGTTCAATATCCTACCAATGTATAGCTAAAATCACGACTGTCTCGCATTATCTGGATTAAAATTACACATTTTACACGACAACGGTAACGTTAGCCTATTCATCATTAGAAATAGAAAAGTTAGTCTAAAGCTAAAAAAAAACTAGCCAAAATTTCTCCCCTTTCAACCGTTCAATTTCAACGCTGCGTTTTAGCCAATCCGCGGTTGCCTTGACGACACGTGGGCGAGAGGGCTGGTATTTCAGGTTAGCGCCAGCGGGGGTTGATTTAAGTAATGTTAGCTAGCTACAGTTTATATCATTTCACTTCAGGATTCAGACAATCAAACATATATACAGCGTAAGAATTTTCAGTTTCGAGCTGAATTAAAATGCTCTATACAAACCGCCTGTACCTTTAACGTTTGTTATACGTTTATGCTACATCTGGACGGCGTCAACCATGTAGTCTCCTCTCGCCCTCCTGTCAACTAACGTTAGGTAGATGTTTTGTCACGACACTGAATACAACCGAAACGTTGTAACCTTGGTATAACGCACACAGAGAGAATGTACGCGCCGTTAGTATATTATTTACAAGATACTTGGAGGATTAAAGGCTCCGATGTCTCTCACCTGTATTTCATGCTTGTCGTTGCCCTCCTCGCTTTCCTTCCCCACGCGCTTCTTCTGCTGTTGCAGCTGTATCGTCTCGAAGGTCTTCAGCAGCTCCTCTTCCTTCAGTTTGTGTGCGTTGTTCCTCGACGCGAAGCTCTCAAGCAGCTCCAGCACTTTAACGATTTTCGGTACCAGACTCGCCACGTTCTCTTTACCACAGCTATCGATTATTTTCTCCACATCGGTGCCGATCACTTTGGCTATTTCATACACATCGTCCACGGTTAGAGCAGAGAAGGTCCCGTCAAAACAGCCCTCTGTGTTTTTGTTCTCCGGCTGTTCTTCAGATTCCTCCATGTCTAGAGTCTTGGCAGCCCCGCAGCTCACTTCACATGCTCTGTACCAGCTATCGAAACCAACAGTGGCTTGTCAGCGCGACGTGACAGACAGCCGTGGAACAGGACTATAAAAGTGAAAACAACAAACTAGTGCTGGTTAGCGACACGCCTGAACTTGGCCTCTTCAACAACACGTCATGCATAATCCCGGTGAGGTGACATTAACAGAGCCAACAAAGAAGTCAAAATACACTGTAGAGTAAGGCTGGCCGAACTCTCCAGGACAGTACTCAAGCTTCTGTTCGCTGTAGGATCCACCTACTTTTCTGACCAATGTAATTCGAGTACACACACAAACTGCATGCAGAAACTTGCCTGCCAAGTCGACCATACTGATGCATGCACCAGAGCGTGAAGTTTCCTCTGCAGTCAGAAATGCTGACCTTTAACCGTCCAATAAAATGTCAATCACACAATTAAAACAAAAGCAGCCATGATGCAGGAAACTACACCTAAACAGGGCAGAACAGTAAAGTGTAAAACTGCAACCAAACGAAGCCTTTCCCATGGTCGGTGTTTACCTCTGGCCTCTTCAATGAGGGAAGCGAAGCCAAAAGAGTTCCCCTGTGCAGTCACAATTAACATAAATGCTAAACAATTCTCTGATGGTTAACAGATCCTGCAAGTTTTATAATATTAGAATAACATCAGATTACACAATGACATGACAAATGTTTATAAAAACGGTGATCTTTATTTAAACCCAAGCTACTTTGTCACAGGATGTACAGCACAACAAAAGTACAAGGGCATGACTGACATGAAAATACAACTTTCAATTTCATTTCGCAACGGGGTAAGGGGAAGTAAGTCTTTAACCCTTCTGAAATAATGTTAACTACCTAATATTACACAGAAGTATTGTGTATGGTAAACTACACACAAATGCACATATGCATAGGTGTAGAAGGCTACAGTAAAGGAGCAGACAAAAACATAACATTTGTAGAAAATACCCAAAAAATTAACAAACTCCTAAAATATCTTGAAGCTTTTTTTCAGAAACATTTCCAAACATCAGTTACATGTATTTAATAGAAATATTACAAGGGCTGTGTTGGACTGGTTCCACATGATTCTTGCAGAGCTATCTACAAAGTGTGTGCAGAACATCTGCTCTCAGGCATACATGTCCTCACGGTCTGCATTATAGATCTCACCCTCCTGCAGTGAGGCAAAGTTTAGGAAGTGTGAGGGCCGGTGGACTTCATGGTAGAATTCCTTCGGGTTGGCCAGCTGCAAGTCATACTTCATGTTGGGGTCATGGCGCACACCTGTAGAAGGACAAGTCAACAAGATGATTATTTGGGCTCACCTTTCTGGAAATCCTGTATATATTCTACACACTGGTGTCAATGGTTTGGGCAGTATGATATTTTTTTTGGACAGTTTTGCCTCAATAAGCCATTGTTTATAAGATTTAAACAACAAGATACTGTGCATTGAGCTGTGAAGCAGAACTGGACAGGAAAATCAATCAAACTGGCACAATGACAGAGTGGAAATATCAATGTATGGCACTGATTTATGTCACAAAGGAAAACACACAGCAGCATTGAGGATGATAGATGTGGCCACACAGATTCAAACTTCTAAAGCAGAACCATTAAGCTTCTGTAATAAAGTACAGAACAAAAGTTCATCTTATAAACATACAAAAATCAATCTAATAAAAGTATAAAATACGGTTCACCTATTTCTGAAAATAGAAACTATGGCTACTGACCCATGAAGTTATAGTTCCAGGACACCTGTCCAGGCACCATGAAGAAGCCCAGGAAACGATCAGACAGCAGCATCTGCACTCTTTCATAGTGCGATGGCAGGTAGCCTTTAGGGTTGTTGCCCTTGTCTGTGTTCTGCCGGCCCCACTCATAGCCGCTGGGTGTCAGCTTGTACGCTGTAAGCGTGCACGAGCCTGGGGTGAAGCTGAAAACCAGGGGTAAAATTCATTTGAGTACCATTCAACAGACAACCATCACTTTAATGTGATATTATAACTGTAAATTATTGCAACAGTCTTGTGCAAGTGTCTTGCTCTGAAACCTACCTGCAAGTAATGATGATGGTCTTTTCTCCATCCCAGGACGGGTTGTCAGCCATGATCTTGGCGTGGGTGGTGACGTCCTGTGGGGATAGCTGGGGCGACTCGTTAGGCTGCGTATGGATCCAGCCTAGGGGCTCCATTTCCTGTTATCGAAAGGGAAGTTAAAAATTGCTGAGACAACAAAAAAACACTTTAAAACTGGTAAAGTGTAGTCAGCAGAACTAACAAATATCCATCACAAAATGTTAAGGAAGGGCTGTGACATTATCGCAGACTGCATGTGTGTCTTACTTTGAGGTATTCATGACCAGGCAGCTGGTTGGGCAGGTGGACAGTCTGGTGTGTTCCCCACTGTGGCACCATGACGATGCAACGTATCTCCTTCACCTGGGGGTTGTCCGGTGGACTGGTGCCATACAGGTAGCCTGCAATCTGGAACAACAAAGTGCACCATTAGCATGTAGAGACGCAGTTTGTTCAGTTAAGGCATGCATCAATTTGAGTCAAAGGAAGTTTGTCCATAAACTGCAGTACTATTAATTCCCTACACACCTGTGCTCGCAGATCTGAGATGCAAATGAACTTCTTGAGGACGTTCTTTGGCAGGATGTAGGTGTAGCCCGTCTCCTTGATGTCATCAGAGGACACATAGATGTGATTGGTTCGGAGATGGAGGTTGGCAGCAGATATGGCCCTGAAGGAGGAGAAGAATAAGGAACATATGACTGTCTAATTACCCATTTACTACAATAACCTATGATGGTTATAAATCTTTATCATAACCATTTAATTGTCATACTTTGTAAACTCAATCTTTTCCTGAGTGGACAAATACTTCAAACGTGGTCTGAAATCCAAAAACACTGTCAGCATACCTGACTCTCCACTCAGTCTTAGAAGAGAAGGTCTGGGTCTCGTAGTTAGAGGTGGTGGAGGTGATGATCTCGTCACCATGCTTGTTGACAGTTCGGGTCTGTGTGGCCGTGAGCTGCGACTGCTCTTTAGTCTGCTTCTCAATCTCAGCAATTTGCTGGCGCTGCTGTGACGGAGCCGAGATCTCCATACCCAGGATGATGTCACGGATCTCAGACTGGGTCAGCGAGGCCACGTTCACACTGGATGAAGACGAGGAAAACACGAATACTAAATGCAGGTCTGGCTTTCTTTTGTTCCATTAAGTTACAGGCAGCAACTTATTGTATTCACTTCAGGCAAATATTCAGTCCATGAATTAACACTTACTTGTTCTTTTTGCCATAATCTGCCAGGATGAGATCTTTGAGTTGCACCTCCACCTTGATCCACTCCTCGTCAGTGAGTGTGGGCCAGATGTGATGGGGCTCAGTGATGGTTGTCTTGTCAGGTTTCAGGATCACCTTGGCACGGTCATTGTTGACATGGAGCGCTCTGAGGATCAGGATAAGCCTGGAGAAGGCCTAGAGATGGAGCAGACCACCAAACACAAACTATTTACACAGGGGAATAAGGTGTTCTCACCAAATATAAATGCACCCTGGGAAATGCTGGGAAATCAGCTTGGATCAGCTCAGGTATACGGGGATATGAATTTAATACGATCCATTTAATCCTGGTCTGAGGCTCTTGTGGGATAGAGTGAAACTCACTGTGTAAGATGAGATGGTCTTGAGCCAGTCGTCATAGAGGTTGAACAGCACCATCTGAGGCTCTGTCGCCTTCAGGATAAGGTCTCCAAACTTCTCCACCTTCAGACAGGCCTGGAAGGGCAGCTGCAACTCTGAACCTTTGATCACGATGTTGGGGAAGTCAAGCAAGTGGACCTGCACACAGAGAACAACAGTATTGGATCAAACTTTAAGAATCCCAGATGCTCCCTCAAGGCTTGTTTATTATAGGCTTATTATAGCAGTTATTAGCATTGAGGGGTCTCACCTCCAGAGGATCCAGCATGCCCTTTCTGGTTACAATGATCTGTTTTGGCTGCTCTTCCACAGGGAGGGAACGAATCAGGGCAGCCACTTCTTCAGCTGTCTTCCATTTGGCCAGCTACAGAGATAAAGCCAGACAGACCCTCAGAATGGAATGAAAATTTTCTGTGTTTCTGATCTATGCAGTCATTTTAAAGGGTAAAGAAGAGGTTTGAGTGTGCCTGTGTCAGTTGAGGACTACGAGTTAAGCACTTTATAAAATTTAGTTGCAGTGTTTCTTTAATACAAAATAAAGGATTAATACAAATGTGGAAGAAAAGGCAGATGAAATGTAAAACGAAAGATAGGAGGCCCTTTGCCCACATAACTGAAAAATAAAAATATTAAGAGCTGTAAAAAAACAAAAAAATCAAACCACTAAACAAAACAAGTCAAAGAGTGAAATTAAATCAAAAGCAGCAGAGCCGAACCTGTCCCAGACGTTTCTGTCCAGCCCACACTGAGGTGTGAATGATCTTGAGGAAGAGCTGACCGGTCCTGGGGTTGAAGATGAAAATAGCTCCATTGATGGGCTTTGTGGTCAAGTTACCCTCAAAGGTCTGTTGAGATAGATAGAGAATACATGGCACTAAATTAAAAAGATTTTTTTAAATATTCCTGCACGAAAACAACATGTTCAGACACTTAATTTACAACATTAAAAAAAAACAACAGTAATTTCAACCGTTAGGGAACAATTCCTCATTGAATAACTATTAAAGAGAAAAAAATTGGTTAATCCCCACCTTGTGGATGGTGACTCGGTACACATTGGTGTCATCTACAAACCAGATGATCTGGTTGGAGAAGAGTTCACCGTAGTTCTGTGAGGACAGGTAGGGCTCAGTGGGCTCAGAGGAGTACAGCTGCAGACCTTTGCGGATGCGCTCCCTGAGCACGTATAGGGCAGGGTTGGCCTTCATGATCTTGGCCATCGCCTGCTGGATCAGAGGCTTGCTTCCAGGGAACCAGTTACCATAGCCACTATAGAGTAGAAGGGAGTTGGAGTTAAATGGTAACTTGAGATTGTTTTTCCATCATTATTTACACAATACCCAGAAAAGAAAAACAGGAGATCAGAGAAACAACCTAATTTGAGCTGATGTGACTCACTGATGCAGACAGTTATGTTCATGTAGAACAATTTAGGAAGCTAGTGTGATGACTTCAAAGGATACTGCAGAGCATAGTTGTTGACATGAACAAGTGGATGTCAAAAATCAGACGATGCTGTCAAGCATTTGGCTGTCTAGTACACTAGGGCTCAGTCTAAAATCAGGGAAAAAAAACACCACTTTTCCTTTTACAGCCATGGCAATGGTACTTTGTTTCCTGAAGCCAAGACGACAGTTAGTTCCTTAGCTAATATCTGCTATCGTATTGGTCACATGTCACTGCATACCTGTGAAGGTTGTAAGCCAGGTCGATGGCAATTAGCACCCCAGTGGGGGAGGGGTAGATGCTCATGTTGTCTGTGGTGTAGTCAAGGAACTTGGCCCTGGCGTAGCGCTCGATGTCATGCGAATCGTAGTCACCCCAGCGCAACTGAATGTCGATCCAGTACTTCTGTGTGGTGGTGCTGTCCATCACGTCCCTATAGGAGCAGGTAGACATTTCAAGTCATTGAAGATTACATAAAGGACCTTTAAAACATTTCCATGATGACAGTTAACAAAACCTATTCTGGTCTTCAGACAACATAGTGTAACTTGAATAAACCCAGTGGCTTTTTTCCCCCTGAAAGTTAAAATATAGCTTCAAAAGTCTTACTTTGAGTCAGCAAGCAGAGATGGTCGAGACACATTCCACTTGTATGATGCAAAGAGGAGGATGTCTGCACAGGATGAGTTCATCTTGTATGACTTCCTGGGGTGAATGGTCTCCTTCTGCACTGTCTCAATCTCGAGAGCATCCAGCTCCTGATCAAACACCTGAAAACAAAAACAGAAGAAGTCATCATCACTGCGGGAAGACCAGCTCATTAATAAAACAGGTAAAAGAACATTTTAAGAACTAACTTCAGATTGCTATGCTTCTACTTTCAGCTGAGTAAAAAGCTAGTCCATAACAAGGTAAAAAAAACTAAAACAAAACACCTACCTGACAGAGATCCATGACAATGCTCTCGTGAATCTTCTGCCACAAGTGAGCCCTGAAGATCTGAATGAGGGAGATCTTCAGTGTGGGGATCTTGCCGTGCATAAAGATTCCTGTCAGATCAAGTTGCACCTGGAAACCCACGTACACCTAAAGACAGAGGAGAATAGTGTAAGATGCAGGCCGAGACATACGTTTTAAAAACATTTAGGCTGTTTTTCAATCAGGAACATTAACATTGATCGATCTGGGAAGAGATACATTTACAAAGTGTTGGTTGTACTGACGTTGGCTCTGTTGATGGTGGGTGACCACCAGAGTGTGAAGCGCCGGTTGGGGATTTGGTTCAGTCCAGACCTCTGGGCATTGGTCAGCTTCTTCCACTTCATGGACTCCTCAAAGCCACTGGCCTTTTCCCTTAAGTCCAGAAATGGAGACAATTAATACTTTTTAATGAATGAATTACATGTAAATTCATAATTGAAAAAAAAAAAAATCTGTTCCAAAGACAGAGAAAGAGAAACCAAACATACAATGTAACAGAAGTGTTTTGGTGGTGTAATTTTTTTCCCCCCGTTTAGGAAGTAACCACACTCAAGTGCACACAACTACAAAGCATTCTTAGTGTTTGAGTGCTCTCACCAGAAGAGACCCTCCCAGGTCGGAAAGTAAGTGCCTTTGAAGAGCGTGTGCTCCAGGATGCCCTCCACACCGCCCAGAGCCTGAATCATATCCGTGCGGTAGTTGTTCAGGTTCCAAAGTTTGCCATCGTGTCTCTGGTGAGTCCACCAGAACGGATTCTGCTTCAGCACCTGCACTCAAACAAGACAAAGCCATCAATAGATAAATGCATGTTGGTGGCAAATGCAGAATATTAAATGCAACATTTTAACATACAAATTGTTATCATTTTGAGGTGTTAATGTTTAAAAATAAACTAAGAAAATGGATCCCCGATACATCTGGGGCTGAAAAAGTTAATTTAATTTAAAGTGAAGTAAAGGGTCTTTTAATTTGCTCTGAAACTCAGGGCCACGCTTAACATTGTTTTACCCTGTAAAATATTCAAGGGATGTCAAAGGGACACAGGCAACTTTTAATCTGATTGGGTTAGGCGAAAGCACATCTAAATTATTAAATGAGACACCATTATTTAATGTTACACATTATTTCATCTCATCCATCAACATATCAGCAGTGTCTTTGTCATACCTGGTACTGTTTGAAATCTGTCCTGACCCTCCAGCCTTTGTCATAGGCCAGTGTGTGTCTGTCCTTCTGGAAAAGTGTGTTGATACGGGGGATTCCTCTGTCCCACGAGTCTTCCAAATCTTCCAGGGTTAGTCGCCTGAAGCACAGAAGACACACTTGCCATTTGCCCCGACTTTCAGCTCACATTTGTTAAAATCAGTGTAGAGCAGCAGATCTATGAATCCTTGTTCTTTGTAGATGTCTCAAACAAATGTTATCTGATTAAGTCAATACCTGTTCTGAGCGATGGCCTCCTGTCTTTTGAGGGCGTACTCGGCCCAGACTCTCTGAGAGTCGATGAACTCGCTCTCCCATGGCTGAATGTACCGATACAGGTTAGGAATCAGCTGGTCTTCTTCATGGCTCATTCCAGACCTGAAGTGGGTGATACCCACATCCGTCTGCTTGGACCACCTGGTGGAGAGGGAGAAAAATTAAAGTCTTGTTTGCTAAATGAATTTACTGACCAGAGTTCGAGACAACAAACAGCCTGCATGCAGACTTACCGCAGGTCTGACTGTGGAATAAGAACGTGGCCCATGGACAGCATGCCGAGGCCACCCAACTCTTTGGGAGTATAGAAGACTACGGGAGGGAAGCGGCTAGGCATTTTGGAGTTTAGGCCGATCTTGATACGTGTCTGGATCTTGTTCTCGCACTTCACAAGCAGGTCCAGGAGCTCCTGGGTATTGACCACAGCCTCACGGAAGTACGTCATCAAACCGATCAGAGCCGTGTTCCATTTGTTCACAATCTGGAGGTAAAGATAGATAATAGTGAAACATATCCTCATCACTACTTTTCATTACTTTTAACATCACATGCTGCAGCTCTCATGTTTTGGGAGAAGGCTGTCTGCTGACCTTGGTGAATGTGGTGGATCCAGAGGCCATTAGGATCTGACGCACTCTGTTGTGGAAGCGCTGCATCGATTCATCATCAACACGCAAGAAACACTGTGCTGTCCTCTCTTTTGTTACCTACACATGCAAAGACAATAGAAGGAGAACTTAAAAGGCCTGATCATTTAAAGAAGACAAAAGTTATGTTATAAAGATGCAAGTGTCACTACTATAGTGAGACTATATTTGTTGTCTAAACAACACAGTCAACAAATTGTCACAGGGGAAGTTGTTAGCATAATTTTTGCATCAATCCCTCACCTCGTTCTGCAGGTTCCACACACCGTCCTTGTGAGTAAACTCCTCATAGCTGGTGCGGCACTTTGGCAATATGCGGCACTCAAAGCCACACATGTTGAAGAGCAGGTTGGGGTTGTCTTTGCTGTAGACTGAAACAAAGCTGTTCTCCCACTGGACGGTGGTCACCGATCTGGGCAGGCGGTTCTTGATGTCCCAGAACACAGCACGTCCACTGGGAAGAATAAGATCAGAAAAGTTCTGGGTATTTGTCTTCAAATCTGGTAAAATATCTATAATGTTCAACGTAGAATAAGATTTATAACACAATAAAACACGAGCTTAAGAGTCAAAATCTCGGAGGAACTTACAGGTTGACATCATGCTTCATCAGTCTCATGCGGGCGTCACGTGGCCAGCACTTCTTGTTGTTATAACCAACTATGTTCTCATTGTTGGGGTCTGGGTGCTCCGTCAGGTACCTCTGAATCAGATCCCTGGCCTCGTCAGCAGAGAACCTGTGGACCCATAAAAGCCAAAGCACTTACAAATCTGCACCGTTTGGCATTGTCTCATTTATCATTTGTGATTCAATCTCACCTGAAGAAGATGTGGATGCGGTCGATGTAGCGGCAGTACAGTCTGATTGGGTGAGCGCTCTCTGTGGCCGTGTCTTGGAAACTGAGGAAGTCGTTGGGCATCTGAGGTGGGCCGGCCATCTCGCTGGCACGGTGCAGGCCCAGTACCAGCAGGTCCATCACCAGGCCGTAGTACTGTACAATGAATGAGGCAAACTGGAGTCCCCTGATGATACCGTAGGAGTTGGTGTGGTTCATATCCTAGATAGACAAGTCACAACAAAGAAAACATTTAGATCAAATACCAGTAAAAACTTGGGAACTAAGTTATCAACTCTGGCTCTATAGTGAGATAGAAATGATTTATATGGAGTTCAAAGTAAATGTTTATAAAAATTGTTCAGGAATAAATCGCATCTAAAATGACCCGAGTGTATTTACCTTGTAGTTGATGACCACGTTGTTCTTGGCCGTCATGTAATCAGCGATGTTGTGGTCAACAATGAGACGCAGCAGCCTGTTGAGCAGGGTCAGATCAATCTTCTCATACATCTTCTCATAGCGGGACTCCAGCATCACGTTGCACTCTCCCTCCGCGGTCTCCCACACATCCTGCAAGTTGTTGATGCCTGAGGAGAATGAACAAAACGCCTTTAGATAATGTTTTAGGTTTGGTCCTGCTAATGTAACAAGAACTTATCAGATGGGATGCATGTTTAACAAAAGTTTGCTTCTTGAGGTATTACACAATTTGATCAGACTTTCCCACAGTCATTAAATCTTTCCCATCACAGCGAGCCTGACCTTGGCACCATTTGTAGACCAGCAGTGGTGGTGGTTCAGTGTCAGCAGGTTTGATCCAGGGTGGGAAGAGGCGTCTCTTGTCTGCCTCGTACCACAGGTACTGGTCCAGGTAGGCGTCGGTGATCTTCTCCAGGGGTTCTACATCGTACACAGGCACCAGATGACTGTACAAGTCCATGAACTCGATACCCACCTGGAAAAGAAATCATAGTTCTGAGACTGACAGAAATCAAATTTTACAACAGCCATTAAAGAACAGAAATTAAAGAAATTCAAGGCCATCACAGCTTATAGAAAAGATTTCTTGTAGTGGTTTACAAAAAGATTGCTTTTGACATAAAGTGGTTTTCATCCACAAACAAGAAATGCTGCACAACATTGTTTCCCTGGATCTTTAGTTTATATCTGTATTGTTTGCAAATTGACATGTATTGAATTGAGAAGTAATATATTTTCAACCAGTACTTTGTCCTTTTGACAGCAGAAACCTCACTGTTGATGGTGAATGAAATTTTCACAAACAATATCTGCACCTCTTTGAAGGCTCTCTGGGTGAGCAGGTGACGTTTGATCCTGGACAAGGCCTCGTGAGGATTGTCATACGCCTGCTCAATCAGCCCCAACTCCTCCCTCTGACTTTGGTTCAGACGAGACTTCACACTGGAAACACAGAGTTAACCGATGATGTAGAATTAAAAAAAAACAAAAAACTGACAGTTGTGTTGCCTGCTGTGAACACACACTTCCAGCTAAAGATGATCATGATTAAACTGTGTTTACCTGTATGCCTCCTTGAGCCTCTCCAAGGCCAGGATGAGCAGCTTGGTGTCATGTTTGTAGGACAGTGGAGGGAAGGGGATGGGCGAGAACCGCCGACTCTCCAGCCAGTGAACAGTGGTGGTGTAAATCGCTACCGCCTCTTCAGCTGTGATGTAGGGTCCATCCTGTAGGCAGAACGTGTACACTTCAATGTAGAGATGCAACAACTCTAACTTTTATAATTATGTGTTCTTGTATTAAGTAGTTATTAGCAAATACAGATGTGAGCAATCCAAAAAATATATGTCAAGATAGTATAATCAGAGTATACATTTTCAGAAATAATATCTGAATGGTGAGGGTCCAACTGCAGCTGCAGCCACTGATACAAGAGTCACCATTAATTTTAGTATTCCTCCAGTTCTTACGCACAGGCAAGCAGACCAATGCAAGTGCGCCTTTGTAAGAGGACTCCATTCAAAAATTGGAATTTGTGTGAGTGCATCATAATTTTATCCTTCCTCATTTATTAGGTTATTAAATACAGGTGTGGGATTCTTTAAGGTGCATTTGTGCTACCTTCAGGTAGTTGTGCTGCCTCTCCTGCTCAGCTTTCAGGTACAGACGGGTCAATCTCCCCAGGTTCTTCTTGCACACCGTCTTGTCCACAGTGGCACCACGACGGATTCGCTCTCGGTTGTAGTGGGCAGTGTTGGTCCACCAGTCAGCTTTAGCCTTCACGTAGCGAAGGATCATGTTCTCAATGGGAGTGGGAAGGCCTGGCACCTGCAAGGATGGTGAAAAATTAATCAATAAGCAGTATCATCAAATCAAATC
>JBBPCS010000023.1:2298226-2317243 GCA_037974645.1 Hollardia meadi
ACACTCTTTATTATTAGTTATTAATTATTAATATACAGAGACCCAACATTTCCCCCATGAGCAAGCATTTGGCGACATATAAGTGACGTTACACTTGAACTGACCCCAGGCACTTGACATTTTACTAAAGACACTGGAGTCAGACAAATCCTAAATTCAAATGTAGCCGCGCTTTAAGGTTTCTGTGATTAATTAATTCAATAACAGACCATCCCCTCTCCCACATTTTAGTCAGTCACAGTGGAGGTGATCTCTGTGAGGCACTGACCTTCCAGGGGATGTTGGCCTTCCAGCACCTCCAGGACTCACTGAGGTGCTGCAGGATGGTTCTGGCCTTGTTCTGTTTGATGCCCTCAGGCATCATGTCCAAGATGTCATGCATCACAGCGGCACGCAACTCCAGGTCAAAGTGAGACTCCACACGCTGTTTGGTCACCGTCTTGGCTACACCCTTGGAGTGACGTCCTGTTGTGGAAATTGAAAGCAGTTGTTGCTTAAACAGTATAGTTTCTGTCAACGTAAGCCTCTGTGCATCATTCCATTGTTGCTAAAATAACAGTCCTCAAAGAAAAAAACAAGGAGTCTATGCATACCTTCAAACTGCCTGGCCAGCAGATTCCCCAGCCACCTCTCCAACAGCGGAGTGATCCCCCTCATGAAGAACAGCCAGACTCTCCAGCCAGGGGCCCAGAAGCCACAACCTGGACCCTTGCCCACAGGCCCCTATCAAAAAAAAAAAAGAAACAAAAAACTGTATGAACACTGAACAAAATATCTTCAGTACATAAGCAGTTGGCAGATAAAATACAAGGTGTTTACTTACAGTGTTGAACCGGTAGTAGATGAGATGCTTCAGATCTTTGCACATTCGGATTTGTCTCATCAACTTGTACTTGTAGCGGTACATGCCTGTCAGCTGACCCACATGAGCAAAGATGTACTGCAGCCCATCTGACAACTACAATACAGAGGCAAAATTCTGGGATTAGTCAAGTGTGAAAACATTGTAAAATAATCTTTACAAACATTTCTAAATAATGTTAAAAACATCAGAAACCACTGAAACCTAACACATACAGTAAGTGATCACAAATTGATTTCTCTAGAACATCTAAGGATCAACTTTACAGAAGTGAAACCTTCTTCAAAACTATTTAATGTCCTAAAAGTAAATCATTGTGTCTTATATTGCGAGTAGTTAAGCTGTGTTACGACCCTCGCTGTAAATAAAAAACCTTGTTCTATAATAATAGTGGAATAGCCCTTTCATTGTGGCTTTAGTGCACAGTCGGTAACGTTCATGAAATTACACTTCCAAAAGGAAAAGCAAGAATTCAGTTATAGCTCAGATACAAATGGGATGTGCTGTGCAAAATTTGTTGAACTCACCTGGAAGGCATCAACATTTCCCAGTCTGTACTGCACGTGGCTGTCCACCACTAGCTTGCTGAGACGCAACACCTCTCTGCACAGATGGAAGGCATTGCCGAATCTGGATTTCTTTCGTTCCTGGGGAACAGCAACATGAACACAGATGTGTCAACACTGGTGAAACTAGTACAGACCAATCTTGCAACCCGAATACAATAAAGACACTTTTTAAACAATAAGACATGGAGCGTAAACCATGCTTCTGCTTAAAGGGATAGTTCACCCAAAATAGAACAGACATTTTTCCTCTTACCTGTAGTGCCATTTCCATTAAGATCATTTTGGTGATATCAGCTGTAGAGATGTCAGCCTTCTCACAAATATAATCTAAACAACTGAAGTAGTTGGGGACTTGTTTCAAAAAAGTTTTAAAAAAAATAAAAATGGACTATACAGCTCATCCAGTGTTTTTCTTTTTAAAAGAAGTCCCCAGCTACTTCCTTTTCAATGCTGTTATGCTTTGAAGCTCCACAAACGTTGTGCGGAGAAATAAAGTTCACGGACTTTCCATCAGCACGGAGATGAGTAAATAATGACTGAATTCTGATTTTTGGGTGAACTTTTCCTCTAAACAACAGGTAGGCCTGCCTTGGAAATTTTACCTTTGTGGTCAGCGTCTTGACAGGCTTCAGGTTGAAGTTGTAGTCGAGATGCAGGTAGTTGAGGTTCTTACGGTGGATAAGCAGATTGAGCATGTTGTAGCCCTGCCGGCAAACCTGCAGACCCACTTCCACCCAGTCCAGCTTGGTGGACTGAAAGAACTTGGTGGCCTTGAAGGAGCGGAACAGATACCTGAAAGACAACACAGGGAAAATCTTAACAGAAAAACTGATTGATGAGCAAGAAACAGCTTCAATTCGAAAGACAGTTAAACCAATCAATCAGACCCAAGTGTGTAATGATGCTCACCTCTTTTTCTGAGCCTTGGGTGGTCTGTGTTTGAGAGCATTGAGCACATAGTACTTGAGCAGTTTCTGGTAAGACACACGCACTTTCACTGGCTGTCCTGCAGGGCAGTGCTCACGGTACCTGTAGAAAAATGTAACACCTTACTTTTAGAATCTCTAAAACATTTTACATCTGAGAGAGATAAACAAAATAAAATGTCCACAAAGCCAACCTATTTGTTGTAAAAATCAGTAAATTATGACATAGCCTTGTTCAAGCATGTTGGTACTTTGCTCACCAGTTCTTAATCAGGGGGATGTCAATGGCACGCCTTGTACGCCCAGACCGGAGGTTGAAGGGTCTCGGCGCCCACAGCAGTGCAATGCCATTAGCTGTGTTGTCTGTGTAGAGTGGGGTCTCCTTGAGGAAGGGCTCCACATACTCAGGAAGCTCAAACTCCTCATCGTCATCAGGCAGAGGCTCCTGACTCTGAGTGGGAAATTTAGACGAAGATTATTAAGATTTAGAAAGAATTTTCGAGTGAGACAGAACAGCTAAATGTTTAGTCCTGCAGGAGTTACCCTAAATCAAGTGGAACACTACACTTTAAATAATTAGAAGCATTATCTGAACAGTGAAGGACCAACTGCAACTGCAACCAGTAACATGTACAAGAGTCACCATTCATTTCACTATTCCTCCAGTTCTTACGCACAGGCAAGCAAACCAATGCAAGTGCGCCTTTGTAAGAGGACTTTATTCAAAACTTCACACGCGATTCATTGTGAAGAAATTACATTTATCTTTTCATCCACACTTACCTTGACAGAATGTCTGTGTGAAATGGGGTTGATCAGCGGGTCGAAGTAGAATGCTGGGAGATCTGGATCCTCCGTCTTGATAAACACCACATTTGGTGTATGATACCTGCAGGGGGAAGTTGTGTGTGTCTAATCAATGCGCACAGTCAGTGTGATATTGTAGCACATTTAGTGAATGGATGAGCAAAGAAGTTGAAAAGTATTTCACACAATAATCTGAACTATTTTTATTTTTTGAAATTTTAGTTATTTTTTCAATGAACTGAAAGAAATAAGAAATAAGTAATTCATTCATTCTTACCAGGTGAGGTGAACGTGGTGCGGCAAGTTGTTGTACAGGTAGGGGAAGGCAATTTTGTACTCTGTCCTGATAGGCTGACGGATGATGATCTTGTTGATGTCGTTGAACTCATTCCAGTCTTCATCTCTGCGGGAGAAAAATAAGAATCAAGACAACTCATCAAGCATCTATTCTTGGCAGATATTTTGTTTGGGGTAAAACATTGGTACCATTCAATCAATTACAAGAAATATGTCCTGAAAGCAAAATGGAGGAACAAGTCTAGCAAAAGTGAAAACATCTGTCACATCTATGAGCATGCATGTGATGTTCATGCCAAGTGTCCTCCACAGGCCCCTACCAGTACTAGTGTAAAGTCTGTAGGTCTATCATTAATTAAAATCAGGAGGTCCTTACTGGAGATTGATGTCCCTAACCAGTGGCTCAAACTTCGGTCCCCCAGGGATGGCCATATTTAAGGCCTTGGAAGTGAAGAAGGCCTTGAGATCAAACAGATAAAAGTAATTGAAATCCACCAGGTCTGTCAGCAGCTGATTGGCCAGTCGGTACAGTGTGGACATCATGGGCAGTGTGAACTGCCAGCGACGGTAGGTAGTGCCGTTCACAAACCTGAAAAGGACACAAATGAATTACCGTTTGATTTTGCTAGCTATACCTCAGATGAATATGTAAAACTAGATATGTTTGTCTTTAAACAGTGATGTCAAGGCTTACTTTGCCGTGTCTTTAAGGGGCTGGTGCTCATATAACCACTCTACACATGAAGAGTCCTCCTCAGGGTCGAGCTCCATCTGGATGGCCTCCAATGGTTCCACATCAAGGATGTTGTCAGCATAGTCCAGTGGCGGCTCCTCATCATCAAATGGTGGGAAGCGCATCCTCTTGAAGTGCCGACGATCGCGCTTCTCACGACGCATCATGATCCACATGGTGCTGGGAAGAGCGTAAGGGATACCAATGATTATAAATATGATAAAATTCAAATTAATACAATGCACTTCATGCATGTGTACAACAAATAAGATAACGTAACAGTACAGCATGGGATGTTTAGCATCACCCATCACCACACACACTCTCTTACCCCCACTGTGCGATGTAGACTGGCTCAATGACCCAGGGGATTTCATTCACAAAGGAAATGGCTCCAGTGATGTGGTAGAGGACGGGTACATCTCGGATCTGTTCCCAAGGCATAGGCATGTTTTCCAGCAGCTTCAGCACTGCGTGGGGCATGTACTTGAGGGCACTGTTCATAAACAGACAGATACAGGATGAGCTACGTTAGAGGCGAGTAAAAAAAGTAAATAATGTTTTTTTTTGTGAAAAACAAAACAAGAAATTATACATGAAGGCAATCAGTTTTAAGCTTACATGTATATTACATTCTACATTGGATTATTTATTACTGTATGATTGATTTTTACCCAAGGTACACCCTCTTGTCATGGCGAAACTTTCGATTGGTCATGTCTCCATGGTCCCTGATGATCTTGCGGACATGCTCAGGTGGCATGTCTTCCTTCTGTGCATCCACAAAGCCAAACTTTCGCTTTTCTGAGTAGCGCTTTGCCTGCAACTGCTGCCATTTCCTCGCTGAAGAGTTGGAGGACATTTAATACACATTGACAAAATTAATAACGTCCATTTATGATATAACACAATGCATGTACTGCACTGCAGTAAAAGTTAACTTACCTTTCTCTTGCAGTTTTTCCTCAGACATGTAGTCTGGGACCGGCGCAGGAGGGGGTACACCTGGTGGCATCCCTGCAGGGACCCCTCTGTAGGGGAAGGTAGCTGCCATGGCGCCTCACTACTAAAAAACAAAATAAAGAATTCCCATCAACGATGACGGCCGAATATGTTGTTATGCGTTTAGCTTTTTGTGTCTCAATTCAAACAAATGGCCAATTCTCCGTTACATTAGCACACGGAGTTCTCTGTCTTGCTTCGTCGCTAATATTCGCCATTTCGCCATAAAGTGAACGTTGTCATGCAACCCTTCAAATCAAGCACGCATTGAGAAACCGCTAGAGACTTAATTGAAATGAATACGGTTGATTCGACATAAACTTGTACTTTACAGCAAATATAACCATTGCACGTAATGGCAACGTTACCCGAAAGTGAACGCTAGCTAACGTTAGCTAGCTAGCTTAACAACATGGCTTCCACATTAACCCCACGCACAACTTAACGAACATCAGACTTGACTCAGTATTGCCAGTTCGACACAGTATAAAATGCAATCAATAAATTATTTACCATAACTTTCACATCGAGTTTGTAAAAAAAAAAAAAACTTATGTCGAAGTTGGCACTCTAGTTGCTGATTAGGCCAAGCGTAATGAAGCGGTAAGCAATCCAACCGCTAAAACTAGCATAGCAGCTAATGACTGAACGTTAACAAATACGAATATGCTAACAATGCCACGAACCTTGCTACCTTTACTCCCGGGATATTTACCCAACGTTGAAGGTAGCCTTGTTCCACACACAGCGAGCTACCACAGCATTTCTATCTCAAGGCTGTATTGTTCTTTTCCCGAGTCAGTGTTGTGTTGATTTGTCTTCATACAACTGCATCACGCACGATGAACGACAGCGGGCACACGATGAGAGGACTTCAGTGGAAGTCACAAACAACAGATACGCCGGAAATAAGTATTTCGTACGACTAAACAGATAGGGCTCTACGTCGAAAAACACGCAAACGTTGGACAAGCGCAATTTGGCAAATACCCGGATGTTCCCGTTTCCGGCACACTACTGCCCCCTGGATTGTTGGGGTGTGTCAAACATGGTTTCAGCAACAAACATAAAGACATACAATGTATTTTAGGTTATATATGAGCCCCTTTCCCTTTTAAGACAAGTGGATGTACTTCACTTCACTTTTTTTCTGGCTTCAAAGTACTACTCAAAGAACTTTATATTTTCCTACTACAGTATGAAAATTGTTCAACTTCTATACAAATATGTTTTAATGGCTGTTGGAGATGCTGTGTGTGACATGCTCCGAGGTTAAAGCCCACGTATTGTATACAGATGTTGATCACATGTCTAGCCAAATAAATTTGGATCATTATGTTAAGTCTCCTCCAATATAACTTTCATTTTAATCCAGTCTGCTTGTTGAGCTGAAAACTGAAATTCCCTGTTGTATTTATCATTCTTAATCGCTTGTGAATTTGCTTATAAATTTGCTTTTTGTTTTTTTTTTAAAAGCGACTTTTAATTGTGTATATTTCTCCTTGTTTGTAATGCCACTTTTATTCTGAAAAAACAAATGGACCGGAAGAGTAGAGTGGTGGTCACGATAGAGGGACAGGTGTGACCCAGATATTGCTCCTCATATAACATAACTTAGCGGTAGCTTTTCACATCGCTTGGAGCCACTTGTGTGTGTTTGTTGGACGTAATGGCCTCTTGTGACGACGTGCATGAAAATGTGAAGGTATTTTAGTTTGGATCAGACACTGTTCCGTTCGATTTTCCATACGGAGTTTATGCAGAACTTTTTCCTTTAGTTCTATAATACTCATTTGGGTTATATTGTTGATTCTTCAATCAAAACAAAGTTAAAGCGATACAATCTCTGTCAAATCTAGTAATTATAATATTTAAAGCATTTAATAGGGAGGATGTGATTTTTGTAGTTTTAAGGTGGACATGCAGGCCTGTGAAGCAATGCAAACATTAAAACATGTGTTAAGACAGTTGTTGACCATACATATGTTGACTGTGTGCAGAAGTACTATGGCAGTCTACTGGAGTCCTCTGATGACTTGCAAACAAGTGCTTCCTCCTGCAGTGTGTCTTGCCGCCCAGTGCCAAAAAATGTCAGAGAGGCACTGAGCCTGGTTCACCCGGAGGTAACCAAAAAGTAAGTTTTTCACTCTTGTCTCGCCTTTTCTTTTGCATGATATGCATCTTCAGCAATAACTTCTCATGCACACGTCATCAGATGGTCTCACTGAAGGCTGCAAATATATACTGTATATATTTAGTTTTTGCCTCACTTGAGGGAATGACAGGAGTGGACTGTTTTGTAGCATTGCCACTTGATTCCTTCATGAAAAACACACAGAGCACACACAAATCAAACATACACTGCACCTGTTGCTGTCTACATGAACCACTCTTAAAAGACATCAGAACAATCTCTATAAAATCTGTTTCTAGTTGCACAGTGATATTGTGGTTATTCACTGTTTCTTCCTCCAGATTCTTTGGCTGTGGCCTTCCTTTTCCAGCGAAGCTTGAGGGCTGCAGAGTCCTGGACCTCGGCAGCGGCTCTGGCAGAGACTCTTACGCCTTCAGTAAACTTGTTGGAGCGAGCGGACATGTGACGGGGATCGACATGACGGAGGAGCTGGTGATTACACGTGTTTGTCCGCACACTGTTTTTCAAACTTGATTTCTGTACTCTTTACTGGTTTAACTTGCACTTCTTCAGATCACAGCGTCTCGCCAGTACATGGAGTATCATCAAAAGACGTTTGGCTACGAGGAGTCCAACGTGTCTTTTGTCCAGGGGTACATGGAGAGGCTCAGTGAGGCTGGCATACAGAGTGACTCAATGGATGTTGTGCTGTAGGTTTGAAGCACGGACGTGATTCTACATGATCATCTTGCATTTCGTCGTTCAACCCTGTGTTGTTGACTGATACATTGTTCTTGTGGTCTGTTACTATAAGGCAGCTTTCATCAAACAGTTCTCCCCTGTAATATATCTAGATCCAACTGTGTAATCTGCTTGTGTCCTGATAAAAGAGCCGTGCTGCAGCAGGCTTACAATGTCCTAAAGGTTAGCATGAAGATATCTACAAAATACATTAAAAGGAACGATGTGCTGTACATGAGCTTATGTTTCTGATTCTCATCACGTTCTCATTTTACACAGGAGGGAGGTGAACTCTACTTTAGTGACATGTATGCCAGCAAAGTCATTCCTGATCACATGAAGCAAGATCCAGCCCTGTGGGGTAAAACCACTTTGCGTCCACTTTGAAACTCACTGTAAAAGGAAAGAATGCAACACCAGTGACATACAGTGTCCTCTGAGTTTGACCAATTTGTTTTTGGGCCTATAGGTGAAGGAATGGGCGGCTCTCTGTTTTGGCAGGATCTGATTTGTTTGGCCCACAGCGTAGGCTTCAGCACACCATACCTTGTTTCAGCAAGCCGCATCGTGGTCTACAACAATGAGCTCAAAGCCAAAGCAGGTACTAAAAAGACGACACTGACCTTTGATGACGTGTGAAGGACATTTTCTGAGCCTGCGCTTCACTTTGCAGGTGACATCAGCTATGCTTCGTGCACTTACCGGATGTTTAAGCTGCCCAAAAGTCCCGTTATGTCTGAGGCAACGGTGACCTATAAAGGAACGTTGGCAGATTTCCCAGATCAGCTGGACTTTGACTCCTTCCACTGTTTCAAGGTACAATAAAAGTCACATCAGGCTTGTAATAAATGACTTTATCACTGTATACTCACAGACTTTTGATAACTTTCCAATAAGAGGAAAACAAAGTCTTTATGTGTTGTACTTTTTGAATTACACAGAAAATAATCCTGCATATTCACATCCTAAAACTAGAAAAAGGCACTCAGTAGAGCGCATACCAAGGCCCAACAGCTTTCTTATTTAAGCCTCAGCACCAACTGCAGCAACTTGTGACACTGTTAGTACCTTACTGAATCCCTATTAACTCAGCTACACATTGGTGCTAGTTGCAGGTTTCTAGCGCTATTTGTTACCGTACAGCAGCCAGGAAAAGACTACCCCCCTATGAAAACGCATTTAAATCCGCTAGATCCAGATTTTTATTTGGATCCGCACTAAATTGTACACACTCATAGATACCAGCGCTCTATATATGCCTGATTTAAAAAAAAAAAATCAAGATCCATGCATTATTCCCTGGACAATTCATCCTTAAATTCATCCTTCCACCAAGTTTCATGGAAATCCATTCATTAACAACCAAATAAACCAACCAACAAATGGACAGGTGAAAACCTCCTCGGCAGAGGCAAAATTAATCTGGTGTTGGGACGATTAGGTGATTGTTTTCTTTTGTGCTGTGCAGAAAGACGTGGCGGTCGAGGTGAATGGAGAAATGGCTGCAATCCTGCAGAGTTCCCGTTTCGCTCCGGATTTCAAGATCCAGATATCGGATAAACCGGAGCCCAGCTCAGAGTCAACATCAGATCAGGTATCTTGGTTTACCGTGGCTAATATTCTTTAATTTTGAAAGAAAAACCTCTGACTGAACATTCAGAAAGAAAGTAAATATAATGACCCACGCTTAGCGTGCAAGAATCAAACTAAACGCAGGTTTCCCATCTTTAAAAATAGTAAAATGCTTTCATTTTTAATGTGCAGCTTCAAATATTTAGGAATTTTACAAAAAATGCTATTTTGTGTAAATGCAGACATTTTACTGGACGAATTACTTTTTGTAGCAACTGTAAGCTTTGATAGAAATCAAAGATTTCAGCCCCACGTGAGAGTGACTGCGAATTCTTTCCTCAGTACTGCCACCTCAACCCATTTCTGCTGGCTGACAAACTCGGATCGTCAGTGACTCAATGCTCCAAGACGAGCAATAAAAGCTGCAGCTGAATCCCGAGGGAACTGTTTGTTTTTTTTTAGTTGATAACAGTACAATAGAGATTAATTGGTGTGCTAATCGTTACCTATCTCATGACGTGTGATCTAGTTCAGGACAACTGTGTCAGATAATCTGTGAATAATATGACTCACAGTTGTGTTTGACAGCTATTGCTGTCACACTAATACGCTAATAAATAATAGTTTTTATATACTAAAGTATCTTTTGTAATAAAGTTCATTTTCAAAGAATAATAAAACTGTTGTAAATTTCTATGTAATACTGTCACTTCAACCTTGATCTACTTGAGTAAAGTCCAAGTGAACAAAGTCTCATGAAAATGTGCAGGAAAAAGATTCTGTATATAAATTGCAATAAAATCAGCTTGTCGACGTCTGCGCCTGCCTGTGTTCTGCTGTCGCGAGCCTCATGAACGAGGAACTTGTATTATAGTTCATAAAAAGCAAAGGGGACAAACAGACCAGATTCAAAACAGCAACGAACAACAAAATGGAAAGTGATCAGAAAGGTTTAACTATATGTTTGTTGTCTTTTGTTGTGCAACCATTTCAAAAGCAACAGTCAGACTGTGAAAACCTAAAACAGATGAAGCAACACTTATTGGTTTATTGTCAGCGTAACAAGAACTGCAGGAAAAAAATCCCCACTTTGCACCCACAGGCTAACAGCAGTAAATATGATGGATAACCTGTGTTTAGGACCTGAACATTACTTTCGTACCACAAAACACCAGACTTGATTTTTAGCAAGTAAAGAGGTAAAATTCCACAAAGTGCGTTCATACTTTCTCTTCATCTGGATTTATCAGACAATAAAATGACTGAATACATTAATCTGAGTATGACATCAGTCATTAGATAAAGACTAAACAACAATACCTGCTGTAAACATTCATGATTGATTAAAGCATTACAGTGGACATGAAAGAGGCAATAATAAAAGTTAATGAAAAATAAAACTGTTCATCATATTTGTGGAGTGCATGTGTATTAACTGACCTTTCAATAAGTTACAGATTAAATATATTGTAAATAACACAAGTGGAGCGTGTGTTTTCAAAATGTTTAAACTGGATAAAATAGTACTAATAATGCTATAATAATACTATAAACCTGAATGTTTATGGAATCTTAAAATTTCAAGTTCACAGAAATGTTTGGATGCATTTATGTTGTGAAACTGCGGCGAGTCAACGTAGTCGTGTCCAGACCGGGCTCATTGCACAGAGATCAGATTATCCGCTGCGTGCACAAAGTGCAAATTCAATAAAGCTTTGCTTATGGCTGCTATGGCAACAGCGCTGCACAGAAGCCCCGAGGCGGAAAATTGAAGCAATCCAATTTGGCACCATTTGATTTTGAGAGACAATGAAGGAAAAGGCAACGCTCCATTCGTCAGTGAGCGGAGTTACTCCCGCAGGCCTCTGGTTACATCTGCAGCCAGCTCAAGTCATCAGCTCTGAACACATAAGGAAACGAGAAACCAAACAGTCAAACTAAATTAATGATTTATATCCCACTATAATGTTTACATGACTTTAATGCTGTTCAGGTTCCCGTGGATGTCTATACAGAGTTACAGTGTAATGGTTAATAAAGCTGCTGCAATCAGTTTGCTGTTACCCTCAGTTCTACAAAGCATTTTAGCGTCTTTCAGCCCATTGTTTTGGCTTTACAGCCACCAATTTTACTTTAACTGTTCTGGTTCACTCTCAACACTATTATGTATAATTTTCGGTCACAGTACGCAGCTCTTCTCAGTGAAAAGCTCTAAAAATCGACCCCTCACAGAATGGCAGACGGCCACAGATGGCAACTGTCGTAGGTGAACACAGTGCAGCCTTTAGCGGGTAAAGATGTTGAATAGAAAGAAACAGAGCGAGAGGGAGGGTAAATATTCATCAGGGCAACACAATAAAAAAAATAATGCTAATGTTGCTCCATATCTGCTGGATGTGTAAATAAACAATATTTGCAAAACAGTGTTGTCATGTCAACATAAAAGCTGATGATATTTAAAGGTTCTGTTCACAACTGCTTCCCCCAAGTGGCCAAAATCAGTTATTGCAGATTGAATAGTTCAAGCAGAACCCCATGTGGGTTTGGCTTCTTAATGTATTCGCCAGTAATAAACAATTAGAATGACATTTACCCCCTAATGAATTCATCATTATTATAATTACACATACATTAGGCTGTACAGTATAAACACATTGTCTAGTTTGTGACTGACACTCACTGAGCCTGTGCCTTTGTTAAGATCTGGCCAGCAGCCATCAGTTCTGCAAGACGAGCCACAGCAGGATCAAACATCAGGCTGGCCGCAGCCACCACCTCCTCATCTCTGTCAGCAAAGGAGAAATTCAGCACAAATTGCATGAATGCATATTCGGCTGCACGATTATCAGGAGTTAAACCACAGCCGCTCACTTTATGTAAAACGCCAGGAATTTCCTTTCTTCCACTTTGCCTTTATATATTATTTCTGTGTATCCTTCCCCATAGCCTAAAACAAGGAAAACGACAGGAGGAAATGACATTAAATGAGGCAGTAATATTCTGGTGTAAGGCCGACATTTTCTCAGTAAAGACTCTACCTGTGTATCTGATACTCTTCCCAAGCAACACAGTCCAAAAGAAAGGAACAGACTCAAGTTTTGTTGGTTTCTTCAGCATGTTTAGAGCAGCTACTCTTCCTGAGGTCAAATAAATTAAAAAAAACATAAGAATCAAGCATGATCACGTTAAACTTAGGCATCAAATTATTTTCACCCACAACACCCATTGACTGAAGGTCAAAAAAAGGTGCATGATCAGCTACAAACACAATACTGAGCTGCGTTTCTCTGAATCAGTGTCTTACCTTGAGCTTGTGACATTTGCCAGTGACCAATGTTAACTCTTTGGTCTCCACGAATGGTTAGAGGGAAAGAGGTAACATCTCCAGCACTAAAAATATCTGGTACGTTAGTCCTCATGAACTGAAAAGATACACAGCAAGAACCTCAACAGTAGGCTTACAAAGACTATATTATACACAACCATTAATTCAGGTTCCTGGGGGTGTACTACGAACCAAGTTCGATATAGCCGAGCTTTCTTTGCGTGAGCCGGCTCGACAAACCTAAAACCTCAGCCAGAGGCAATGAGCATCACGAACGTGGTTATCAACTTTCTATGTTAACTCAGGCTTTCTGCTTCAGGCTCCCATGAAAAAGGGTACTTTATGCTGCTTACTCCAGTCAAGAGGAACAGGTTATTATAATGGAGACCTAATAAAGGATATGAAAAATTATTACAGCAAAAGGAAAAAGGCAAGAGAGGAATGCTTAGAAATAACAATTATTTCTAAGATGTCAGCTGCACATTTTAGAGCTCTTGAACTTGACGCAGGATATTTATATAATATAAAAAATAAAATATTAAACTCAAGAATTGCACTTAGGCCAGACACCGTCCTATAATGACGGATATGTGGAAATCACTTTTTTTTTGTCCAAATAAATATGAAATTAATTTTACTGATTGAATAATATCTGTGATAAATACCAAAAGACTAAGCAGTTTTCTAATCTGTGTTCTATTAACGGCAATACCAGAAGTGTAGAAAGGCAGCAAACAGGACCAAGATGTATATGTATTTTTATATGATATGAATGATTTGCTGTGTAAAATTTAAAGCGTTAATATTACCTGAAGCAAACATGAAAAAAAACAAACATATTTTCCGCATCACCAACTGGATGCATGTAAGTGCCAGTAGCAAAAAAAGATGCACACAGTTTGCACTGCTGTCGTTACACGGCTTCATTTGGTGTTGCAAGAAAAGAATTAGTCAAAGGGCAAATTTCTATAGGCAAGGCAGGTTTATTTGTATAGCACATTTCAACAACAAGGCAATTCAATAGCTATAGCTATATCTGATTTTAATCTGAAACTTCAAACATAAGCTCCTCTGGGCAAGGTTAGGTGTGCAGCAGGTTACCATGGTCATGATCTAGCCAAGTTAAAAGAGAGCCACCTTTGTGACTTTAAGCTCAGCATACCTCGCAATCCTATAAATCTCACTTCGTAGTACACCCCTCAGGACAAAATTAGCTGCAGGATTAAGATAATATACAATATTGATGTTTGGCCAAAAACATGCAAACTAAGTGAATTCATTAGACTGAATCAGAAACGTAAAGCTGTACAGCCAAATGTATAAACATTAGTTACATCAATAACACAATGATTGAAGTTTAGTTGTGTGCTCCATTGGCTGTTTGTTACCTTGTCAACAATCACAGCTTTCCTTGAATCCACTTCCAGCTCACTTCCTGTCAAGAAGTCTGAATTGGGGATTACACCTGAAAAACAGATCTTTGCGTTTGATTTTTGCACGACCGCACAGAAAAGCCCTGAATGGGAAAGACTCCTGTGTTGTGATGGCGGCACCGGTTCCCCATATGTCAGCTAAACGGGAAGAAGCCCGAGAACCAGTTCCCAACCACATAAACCCAAACGAAATGAGATTAAATGAAAGGTGTGTAAAGAGATTTCAAAGATGATAAACAAGTAAACAAAGGAAATCTCTTGCGCAAATATCAACAGATTAATGGAATAACATTCCAGTCAATTGAGAGAGATTTTTACATTCAGCTAAAATGAACAGGGGAAATGATGGCAAGTACTAAAATCACGGTACTGCTACACTGTTTAAAATTACTTGTAAAGCAGAGTAGTGTTTGCAACCCCAATACCATTAATACAAAATGTATATCCCAGCACTTTGAAGAAGAAGAATAACATTACCAATTCCAGCAATCACGACGTCAGCTTCCAGGACTGTACCACTCTTCAGCACCACCCCAGTCACCTGAAAAAATAAAAACTAATTCAGGCACCTACAAGAGGATATACACTATACTGTAGGTACACAATAGGTTTGAGGCAGACCTTCTGACAGATCACAGTATAAAGCACAGGTGTAAATTAATATTAGATTAATTTTGTGAAGCTGTTTCGGTTTTCCGGGTCCAGGTGTTGTGCATCCCGGCTTCATGGCTTACTGGGAATTTAACAGAGCCATCATTAATATCATCAGTAACAACTGTGCTTTTCCTATAATGACAAGTCAAAATGTCTGCTAATGCTAATGCTAACAGAGTAATAGTAGAGCTACCTTGCCGTTCTCCCCTTTGATCTCCGTGAGTCCATCATTCATGTAGAACTTTACATTTTCTTCCTCCAACATCTTAAAGGAGAAACTGTGTTTTAAAGTTTGTTTCATAGCATAAAAATCACACTGAGTTAAAGACAGTGTCAGACTCGTTCTGCCATCAGTGTTTCTTACTTGCATACACATTTTGCCGATCTCTGGCCCCAGAGATCTCTCATACGGGTACGTGCTGGTGCCAACCACGGCCACGCTGGAGGCTTTGTTTGCCAAGTAGGATGCCACCTCCATCCCTATTGTGTTAATCAATAAACACGATATTGGCATTACTCCATGCACTGTTGCATCATGTCAACCTGACGATCAAACACAAAAATCTGAGTTTCTTTCTGCCGCGATAAAAGAAAGTGAATCTGATAACCTATGAAGGAGGCTCCGATGACAACAGCTTTGTGGCCCTGACAGGAGGTGTGAATGTCTTTGGCGTCATCATGACTCTGCAGTAACTTCACTCCCTTCAGGTCCCAACCAGGACAGCTGAGCGGCCGCGCTCTGCGAACAAAAGAAGGCCTGTAACTGTACATAACTGTTGTCACATGAAAACCTGAAATCTCAACGCTTATAGATTATTTTTTTTCCAGGAATGTTTCCGTTCTATTTCCTTATTCCATTCCCTGTTTTATGTGTTCAGTAAGTCTGGTGACTACTGATTTTGGTTAGGTTTTCCTAATTTTGATAGTAATGCTGTATAAATGTGTTAAAACAACTTTATAGGCTATAAAGTATAATGTATAAAGGACCTTAAGGAGTACAGCAGGCACACTATAGTGGAATCTCTACATGAATGTTTTAATTCAATATGGATTATTATGGGTAAAATAAATAGCCCTTGATCATAATTAAGTCATTGTATTAAATAGCAATATAGACATGTGAGCGGAAGTCAGCAATGTCATCAAAGTGAGACAGGAGGAGGAAAAGCAGCCGAACACAGATTTAGATGACTTTTCTTTTTTGGCTCACCTGACCCTAGGGGGCCTCCATAGATGACACCCAAGTGTAAAAAGAAAATGCTATAAATATTCTTTGGTTACTGAAACACTTGAGGAACAGGATAACGACTCTAACCTGCAGCCAGTTGAGATGAGAAGCTGGTCGTAATACTGCAAAGTGCCATCATTCAACTTTACCGCCTTATCAACTGGGTTAACCGACGCCACCTCCTTCTGTGTCCACACCTCAATCCCATACTGCTGATAAAAGTCAGCTGACCGGAGGAGGATGCTGCTGCTGTCCAGATTCAGAGCCTGAAAGAGGAAATGTCCTTTATAAGAACGTACAACTGGCCGTCGACAAACACTGACAGAAAAACCTCCTTACTCAAAGAAGCAGGATGATCAGACAAACACGCACATGGATACAAGTTTGAGTTCTCACCTTGCTCAGTTTGGGCTTGTCAAATGGAGGCAGGTTGTCTTTCGTTACCATGATGATTCGACCTTGATAGCAGTTCTGCCGCAGCGTTTCAGCACAAACCAGCGCGGCAGGGCCTGAAGTCACATGTTCATATTCAGTGTGTAGTTTGTCCGATGATACATTTAGAGATAAAGATGGCTCCCCCCCAAAAAAACCTCCTGTATTTATTGTAATGGAAATTCACATTGTATCTTATTAGTCTGCTTAGCTCTCCACTGTGTGATGAAGAAATGACTGCTCAGCTCCCTATCTGCAGAGAACGTTTTGCTTTAACTGCACCTTCGCATATCTTGTCTTGGAACATGTTGTGACAACAAGACGAGCAACATCTGACTCGGGCAGATATGAGCAGGGTGACGCTTCTTCCTTTGTGTAACTTGCCTATAAATGTGCATGAGTGAAACTGCTCTGGGCGAGAGACTCACGGTGTGTGGGTCCCTTTGCAAAGGTTTAAATAATAAACCCGAGAAAGGCAACTTGGCCTCCACCAGCTCTTTATTTTTACTTTTACTTTACCTCCTCCTATCAGCAGGATAGTGTGTTTGATGTCTGGTACCCTGCTGCACATCTCCTTCACCCGCTTCGTCAACTTGAGAGACTGAGGGAAACAAACAACCGTTTAAAATTGTGCATTTTAACACAAAATAAAAGAACACGGTGTGATCAATTTTATCTTCTTCACTTGCCAGCACTTACACTTTTGTTGATGGTAACATAGACCTTGCCATCCTCAACTTTTACCTGGAACATTTTTTAAAAAAAAATAAAAAAATAAGTTTAGGCACAGAATGCAAGTTAAAAGTGTATACAGGTTATAGCACACAGGGGGTTTCTATTTACTGCAAGGCCAATATTATGTTTCCATCTGCAGCTTAAATCTATAGTTTGGACAAAGTAGTATTTTTCTATCAATTACATAGAAGCAGAGCCTCACAAATGAAGAGACCATCTCTCCCAGAGTGATTAATTGCTACTGAATGTGAATGAATGAATGATCTTTACAGACATGTGATACCTTATAAGTAGGCAGACAATCCAGACCTGGATACTCTTCAATATCCCCAGTTCTGACGTTAAAGCAAGCTCCGTGAAAGGGACATCTCACTCTGTCACCAAGCAATGTGCCTGGATTATCGCAGAACATACAATTAACACTACTCAAACAAAATATCAGATGAGATATTGGTATACAGATATTGAGGGACTGAAATTAGCGGAGGGTTTACCTTTGATAAGAGGTGCATTGTAATGAGAGCACTGGCTTCCAACAGCACTGAACTGACCCCGGGTACAGACAAGCAGCACCTTCTTATCTCCCATGGTTACTTCCTTCATCCTTAATACAAAACGGAGACGAAGATAAACAGTGAGGAAAAAGCTCCTAATTAAGATGAGGTCATAACAGCTTTTTCTCTCCAGGAAGCACTTACTGTCCATCTTTCAGGTCAGCCTCCTGGCACACCATCCCAGTCACCTCCTCCTGCTCTTCAACTGGTTCTTGGCATTGATTCATTCCTGCAAGACAACTTTAAATAAACATTACTATTGCCAACTGACTTGACAAACAGGCTCTGCAACAGCCACACGAGATATGGGCATCTTAGCCACAGGACCAAATAACCATAAATCATTTCCACGCACCAACATTAAGCTCCTTTGTGCCGTTTGTTCTCATTTGAACGATGTGTATTTACCAGTTTTTGATCCTGTTCGCTCTAAATGTCTCATTTGTGCCAATAAATACACTTAAATTGATGAATGCCAATGTTTTGCAGCTCTAACCTACTTCTTACAAAGAGCAAAAATGCAAATAATCAGCATAAGCATGCACATTTCTCACTGTGTTCTCTGTCTCCTGTCTGCCTACAATGAAACATGAAATATGATTTATTATTTTGGCTTCATTAAACAGAACAGAAATCTATGCCTGCAGCGGAGACCGACAGAATACGTGAAGAGTTGTGAAATGTTTGAAACACAAACCTCTCTAAAAATGTCGAACATTTCGCAACATTAGTTAGTATATACGTGAGCTGTGCTAACCTCACCTGTTTTCTTTCCGCCTTACCGATCCTCGGTAATAACCTCAGTAGAATCTCCTTCAGGAGCACAGGGGACCGGCCGCGTGACAGTCAGTCGTGTCCCGTGCTCCCCGCGCGAGCTCCTCCCACAACCAACCGTAGCCGAGGAGGGATGGAAGCGATCAGATTCACCGATTATAGCAGACCCGGGCATTGTACGGCCCCCGGGCCACATCCGGCCCTTTGGCCGTCCCTGACCGGCCCGCGTGAGGTCAATG